>CAUYLG010017953.1:0-79777 GCA_963573385.1 Cacajao melanocephalus | reverse complement strand
TCCCCATCTCTATAAAATCACCCAGCCCCAGTCGCTGGGCGCAGCTCTCCCTTTGTCCCTCTCTCCGCCCGCTCGAGTTGCCCGTAGACCCCAATAAACCTGGACTCGGCCTTCGGCTCTCAGAGTGTTACTTGGGACTAGACAACTGGGAAAGGATGACAGAAGGGGGGTCGTACATTCGGGGGGGTCACACAAAAACATTGAAGAGTTAGAGTTTCTTCATTTGCAAGTCATCTTTATAGGACAGGGTTATGGTGAAAGTTTAATAGCATTAAAATTATAAAGTGCCAGTTTCAGTATTGACAGCAAGTAATCAAGTATGCAATCAACTTCAGGTTCCATTTCACCAAAAGTGAGGCCTTTAGAACTGGTACAGATGTCACCTCTTATTTTCATCACATAAACATGGTTGAGAGGCAGTTTAGGGTTCAGACTACCTGGGGACAGATCACAGCTCTGCCTCTGAAAACTCAGGCAATTAACTTCTCTATGCTTTAAACTTTTGATAAGGTTCTTGTGAAGACTAAGCTAACATATATAAAACCTTTGGAAAAATCCCCTAATGTACAGTAACTGTGAAATATTAGCTATTATTGTTCTTATTAATTACTTAAACATAATATCATTTTATTAACTATTCTGTATAAATCAACATTTTATATGCAATTGTGCAAAACAGTAACTCAAAATAACTTAGTAGAATGAAAAAAAGGGAAGAGGGATTCCTGGGCCTGGGAAAGACAGTGGGGGTAATCATAGGATTGAAGAGCTTCTGCTATTTCTACTGAGATTCAATGCCACCATGATACAATGTGCACCTTTTTCCATATACGTGCTTCTTTTTTGTTAATTTTCTTTTTTCTTCCAATATTACATCTTGCCTTTATTTTACCAATTGTGGACAATTGTTCTCCAAGTGTCAGGAAACATATTACAGGCAGCTACACTCTATTGTAGTCAAAGAAAAAAAAATTAAATTTCCTTCTCTTGGGGACAACACAAGAGAAGAGCTCATATTTCCACTTTTCAGGTCAATCTCTGTTTTCTGAGGAATGAAATAATATGATTGTCCAGGTCCAATCATGGTGCTGAATTCCGTTATTTTCAGTCCTTTCAGAAGTATGTAATACAAGGGATGAACACTTTTAACAGAAAAAAAAAAAAAGGAAAAAGGGATTCTGTTTAGGCAAAAACAATAGATATCTACTACATCTGCTTTCTAGAACAGAGAACAACTTGGAATGGAGAGAGCAAAGCCAACCTCATGATAAAGGTAGTAAGAGCCTTTTTGTTCTCACCACCCTTCATGCAGAGCACTGTTTCTCCATGCTGAGCCATAATGGCCATTGATCAACAGATATTGTTATAGGATTCAAGTCTGTGATGGGGGTTATGCCAAGGAGAAGCCACTTGGCAACAGAAGCAATGACGGTGTTAGAACAGGACAAAGAAACATGTAAGGAAACTCATTGAAGACTTCCGAATTTGATCACTTGCTAGTTGTGTTTGCCTCAATCTGGTGAAACACAAGTATATACATGCAGCTCCACATTGTTTTAATTTGTTGGATGAATTCCATTATAATCACATTTGTTCTCTCTAGAAGAAAATTCACATGGATAATATTCCCCATCTTGGAGAATATTGAGAGAGGAACATCCTAGTCAGCGTTAAAACATGTCATACAAAGAAGGACGATATCCAAGAGATACTATATCAATATAAATAAAATAATGTGCAAATAATGTTTTAAGAGCACTGTGGGTTTTAAAAAATATAGTAGATCATGTGTCATTATATTTCTTAAAACAGGCACTCAATAAATGTTTTATAAGGGGAATTCATTTAAGTTGGCTGTCAATATAGATAGAGCAATTGAAAAATAGAATCTGATAATAAAACGGGTGGCAGGTATATCTGTAGAAATTCTGCTACATTTTCACTGTGTGGAATGTAATTTATTCTGCTGGAAGCATATCACAGTAAACCAAAGGAAGTCTGGTAAAACTGAGGTTGTAATTCCCTGGGAACATTTATTTGCTGCAGTAATTATGTCCGATTAGAAAAGTAACAATAAAAGTCTGCATGTTCTTATCAGGGATTCATGTTGACAGCTCTCCCAGTGGGAATGGCCATGATGGTGTTAAAATTATAACTGTTACTATGGACAGTGTAGGTATGTTTTATTTTAGAAAACACCAGAGTTAAAAGACTATGATAAAGGAATTGTCCTAATTCTATCAACCTGTTCCCAGGAATCGCATAACTAGTATAGGTGCCAAAGATTGTTGCTGGTTGAGTAGTGGTTTTGGCTGCTAAACCTGGGCCGTTGTAGCCATCTGTTCCTCAAAATTGTTTTTAGAAAGATATATAAAACAATTAGCAAGTTGGAATTCTACAGACTAAACCCAGAAAATGCAATTCTGTTGAATTGGGTGCAAAATAATTTTCATTTTAGATCAAAGAGAAAATAGAATGGAATGTGTCAGAAGCTATTATAGGTCAGAACACACAACCATGATTCAGGGGTAGAAAAAATTTAAAAGAGAAAGGTAGTGTTCTTAAAATTATGTAGGTAGTGAAAAGACTTTGATAACTATACCCCAAAAAATAGAACACTGGACAATAAAAAAGGACAAGGCTGAAGATGTAAATAAGGCAGTTTCTATAGTATTCATACTGCATTCCCCAGTACACACTGCAATGAAAAGTCTGTGTAAGAAGGCTCAGTAATGTCACTCATGAGTCATACTTCATACTAAACAGGGAGACAAAATCACTGAAGCAAGTTGATAAAATTCAGCCCATTTACAAAGTATGACGTGTAATCCAATGTAAATTTGTGGGACAGAACGTATGTGCAGGCTGATTCTAACTTTTACGTCATACAACACTTTGGATAATGAACTGCAAACTGAAAACTGAAGAAAACCCTTGAGACTACAATAAAAAGCATCTTAAAAGAGAAATAGAGAGCATGAAAGAGAGACTAGCTACCCAACAGATACATAGATAATAGGCAAGATACTATTAAGCAAAGGCGCATAAATCAAAGACCAATGGACACCAAAACCCAATGTATCAAGAATCACGGGCCTTATACCTGTAAGGTATGGATGGCTAGTTGGCTTCTCAGGTTTCTCAGACACTGCAATATAGGTAAAAATGTCATCACTGTAGCTTTTTTTGAAATCAGTGAACAAATTGTATTTAGGGTAGTTCTTACTGTGAAATTGATTTTGCCCAACATAAGCAATAAAATGTAGCAGTATGACATGGATTTCTTCTTATATGTTTATATGGTTAATTATATTAAATATGCTAGATAGAGCTAAAATACTTTTTTTAATAAATTATATCATTGTTTTCTCTCTTGTATGTCTCAGGAGAGTTTCAAGAGATTAATAAGTAGCTTCTTTATTTCCTTTTTTTAATGTTAAGATGGCTGTATATGTTTTTCATTAATTGTGGCTGGTAGACACAGTTGATCAAACCAACTCTTGCTATTTAAATAAAGGAACTTCCTATATAAAGAAACTAAAAATTTTTCAAGATCCTGGCACAACATTCATAAATGTCTGCTTATTCTGTATCTATGCCCTCATATCACATTTTATAATAATATGCTAAACTGAAAACATATTGAATTGTGTAGGTCCACATTATAACTACATTTTGAAAATTATTCTTAAATCCTAGTTTATCAGCATATTAACAGATAAAATATGTTGGATGGCATATAACAATGATGACCCTTAAAACATTTATCTTACATGTTTCTGCCACTTAGAACCATCTTTGGAATGATTAATCCTTAAATTCATGCAATCGTCTTGCTTCTGGATAAAGTCACCACTTAAGAGACTAAACCAAATTACATACTTAAACAAGTTGTTTCCGCTTCAAAGTTTTTAGATTTCTGTTTCTCTGGACATATGTCTGTTTTCAAATTAAGATGAAGAAAAAAACATAAATTGTGACAGAATATATTCAACATTAAATACTTTAAGGTTGTATTTAATGAGAAGCTAAGGTTTCCTTGTCAATTCTTTTCTGGGGTAATATATTTTTGGATATCACTTTTATTTCTTCATTTCTATTCATCTTGTTCCCATATTTTAGCCTGAGCATATTGCAACAATCTTAGAAAACAAGATTTATTTCTTCAGTTGAGAGCTGATTACCCAAGAAGATTTAAGAAATATTTAAAATTTCATGGTGGAGGTGACATATACATTAAGAAGAATTGTTGCTTTGTCCTAAATGTATATGATAGTCATTGCATGATTCTATTTTCATGATGCTGATAAAGATATACCTGAGACTGGGTAATTTATACCTGAGACTGGGTAAGTTTATTGGACTTACAGTTCCAGTGGCTGGAGGGGCCTCACAATCATGGCAGAAGGCAAGAAAGAGCAAGTCACATCTTACATGGATGGTGGCAGACAAAAAGAGAGCTTGTACAGAGAAACTCCCAGTTTTAAAACTATCAGATCTTGTGAGAGCCATTTACTATCACAAGAACACCATGGGAAAAACCCACCCGCATGATTCAGTTATCTCCCACTGGGTCCCTCCCACAACACGTGGGAATTATGGGAGCTGCATGATGACATTTGGCTGGAGACACACAGCAAACCGTATCACTCATTATAACTGATGTAAATCCAAATAAGAGCTACTAAACAGAAATGGCTAAGTTATTATGCTTTCAATTTCCTTACTACCGTTAGAGACTCTTACACATTTAATTCTATAAAAAATATTTTTTTTAGCAAGACTATTCCATTATCTCCTGTTTCTTTCCTTATGATGATGTACTTGAGATAACATGACAAATTAAATTTTATAAAACAAAATAATTAAAAATCTGACTTATGTTTGAAAAAATTTTGGCATTTATAGGCACCAGAGTCAAAATTGAATATAAAATAATCTAGAGGATAAAATTACTTGAGTATATAAAGTAGCAGAGACACGTAGAATCATTATACTGGCTCTAGTTTTAGAACCTTCAAAGTTGTCTACTATTCTCCATTTTCACAGCCGGACCCCAGACTGAGCCAGCTCACCATGAAATGTACAAATTGTACTTAGAAGAATTATTTCCATAACACTTATAATAAAATCTAAACTATTCCCTATGGCTTACAAGAGAACCCTGCGTGTTTTTGGTTCTATCTACCTCGGACTGCATTTCTGATAATTTTTACCTCTTGTACTATGTTCCAGCCACACATCCCTTCCTTCTGCTCATCAAACACCCTACTTTTTCCAATCCAGAATCTTTGTACTAGCTCTTCTTTCTTCTTGAAATGTCCTTTACCCCTAATCTTTGCCACCCTCTTTTCATCTTTCCAATCTCAGCTTCAAAATCTTTTTCTCAGAGGGTATTTTGCCAATACCTTTCATCTAATGTTGCCATTTGCCAAATCATTCTCTATCATATAACTCTGTTATTTCATACTATTATTTAACAGTCTCTAAAATTATATCACTGTTAATTTTTTTTTGTTAAATTATTTCTGACACCCCCACCCCCAAGAGAAAAGAGGTTTCATCTGTCTTGTTTACTACTGTATTCCTGGTTGCTAGTACAGTGCCTGGTAAATATTTTTTTAATTTTTAATTTTTGTGGGTACATTGTAGGTGTGTATATTTGTGGGCTACATGAGATGTTTTGATACAGGCATGCAATGCATAATAATCATATCATGGAGAAGGGAGTATCCATCCCTTGAAGCATTTATCCTTTGTGTTACAAACAATCCAATTATACTTTTAGTTATTTTAAAATGTACAATTAAAGTATAATTGACTATAGTTACCATGTTGTGCTATCCAATAGTAGGTCTTATTAATTTTTTTCTAACTATATTTTTGAACCTATTAATTATCCCACCTTCCCCACATGCCTTCACCATCTTCACCAGCCTCTGGTAAAGAGCCTTCTACTCACTATCTCCATGAGTTCAACTGTTTTGATATTTATATTCCGCAAATAAGTGAGACTATGCAATGTTTGTCTTTCTGTGCCTGGCTTATTTCACTTAACATAATGACTTCCATTCCATCTACATTGTTGCAAATGACTAGATCTTATTCACTTTATCACTGAATATTACTTCGTTGCGTATATGCACCACATTTTCTTTATCCATTCAACTGCTGATAGACACATATGTTGCTTCCAAATCTTGGCTATTGTGAACTGTGCTGCAACAAACATGGGAGTTTAACTATTTCTTCAATATACACTCAGTAAATAGTTGTTGAATAAATCATCTAACATAGTAAATAAAACTGGAATTCAGGTGAGGTTCAATAGAAACTGTACAAATGAGTACATGAATTTTGAAAAACCACATAAAGAACACTGAAAAGAAAGGAAATGAGAATTCCAGGTGTAAGATTGCAGCCTCTCAACTTTTTATGAAAATACATTAAAAATAATTTTTAAAAAGGTCAATATGTTGGCAATCAATTATTTAAAGGGTGTTTGCATTTTTGCAGTTCTATGGCAGCTTGTTTCTACTAGACTATCTTATCTAAGATATTTGCACAGGCATTGATATCTTGATAGATAGAGGTAGTATCTCTACTTGGAACCAAGGGCAGAATGGTTTGCTCTTTAGGATAATACAGATAATGTCTCCCCACAAGGAAAATGCTGGGCAGGTTTGCTAAAGGTTCTCTTTATAAGAATGGATGCCTCCTAACCTTGGAATTCCTCATCTGTGGCACAAACTTGTATATGCAACATTCCTACCTGGGCCTCCACATTGACCACATGAGCTTGCAGAGGAAGAAGAATGAGGCAAACCTGAGCTCATGCTGCCTGCAGGCCATGAGTAATAAAGTTCAGTATCTCTGACACAGGAATCTTGTGTCTTCTGCCAGTACATATAAAACTGTGGCAGTCTAACTTATTCACTTGCAAACTGAGTACGTTTTCAGAATTTTCAAGTTCTTATCACAAGGATGCACTAAGCTGATGTCCTAAAAAAATTTTTTTTAAAATGACCATATAGTTATAAATCTAATGGAAATTACTATTAGAAATGCCACTGATAGAATGGTTTTAGAAACATAACCCTGTGTTACACATTCTCCAGTACTAAACCCAGTCAGCAACAATGACCCTGCTTCTCCTATGGTCTGTTCTAATATGAGTTTCAAAGGCTCTATTGTCTCCACATTCATACTGGAATTCTTTCTGAGCAGGCCAAAGTTGAACTAGGAATCCTTTCTTCCCCACATTCCCCTACCAACTCTACCTTTTATAATTTGCTTTTAAAAATCCAACAAAGAATTATTATAAGAGTTAAATGTGTCAAATGTTGTAAAACTTTAAGAACTGTGTCTAGAGTATTGCACGCACACACTATATATATGTGTGTGTGTGTATATATGGCTTTTAAAATTTTAAATGACACATATAAAATTTTTTAAAGTAAAAATATATTTTGGAAAGAATGAAAATTCTGTAATTATTAAGTTTTCTGGAGAAAATATTTGAAATCTACTTGTGTTTATATTTGTTAAATATCTACAAAGTATATATCTATGTCACACCATGAATTTGCTTTGCATAGAAATCTGAAGATGACCTAATTCTTAAACTGTTCTTGCTTTCATACAACAAGTAGTTATTTACAGCCTTTCTGTGCTGGGCAGTGTTCTAGGTACTGGCCACTGGGCCATGTGCAAAGCGAATGCAAATGTATGCTCTCCAGCAGTTTAAATTCTAGTGAAGTGATGGAATATAGGGCATGGGGAGGGACAGTAAGGATCCCAAATAATAAAAGAATACATGAAAAACTTGTAATTTGCAAGAGGATGATAAGTGATAGGGAACATTGGAAAGATAGATGAAATTTTATATTGAATGGTCAGGAATGCGTCAGTGAGGTTCACTGTCTAATGAATGAAACAGACTTCCAAAAGAATAAGTGCAATAAATCTGCCAAAGTGCAGGATGACATCCCAGTTAGCTTGTATTAGCTTGCTAGGGCTGTGACATAGTTTGGATATTTGTCCCTGCCCAAATCTCACATTGAATTGTGGCGATGGAGCTCAGTGGGAAGTGTTTGGATCATGGAGGAGGATCCCTCATGGCTTGGTGCTGTCTTCCTGATAATGAGTTCTCCTGAGATTTGATAATTTAAATTTGTGGCACCTTGCCCCTCGTTCTCTCCCCCTTTTTTCTGCTTTCCACATGAGACGTGCCTGTTCCCTCTTTGCCTTCTGCCACAAATGAAAGCTCTCTGAGTCTTCACCAAAAGCTGAGCAGATGCTAGCACCATGCTTCCTGTAAAGCCTGCAGAATGTGAGCCAATTAAATCTCTCTTCTTCATAAATTAAAGAAATTTCTTTGCAGCAATGCAAAAATGACCTAACACATGCTTCCATACAAAATGCCACAGATGGGATGACTTAAACAACAGGAATTTCTTTTCTTACAATTTAGGAGGCTAAAAGTCCAAGATGAAGGTGGTGGCAGGGTTGATTTCTTCTAAGGCCTCTCTCCTTGGCTCACCTGTGGCTCCCGGTCTTTCCTTTGCACTAATGCATCCCTGGTATCTCTCTATGTATTTAACTTTATTCATCTTATATGGGCTGGTCAGATTACACTAGGTCTGTACTAAAGGCCTCCTTTTCACTTAACCATCCTGTTTCCAAATACAGTCACAGTCAGAGGTACTAGCGGTAAGGACTTCAACATATGACTTGTGGGCAGGATCGCAGGGGAGGGCACAGTCCGTAACGTCTCTCTTAAAATTTGAGAGAGATAGCTGGGAATTAAAACCCTGATTTTATCATCTTGCAGCATTACTCTCTGAAACATAGTGAATATTGTATCATAATTCCATGCTGTGCTAACTTGCAGATAGTATGTGTTTTTCAGAGTTGTTTGTTGTGAACCCCTCAAGTTGCAGCTGCCCTAGGAGGGATATAACTTGACATATATTCTCAGTGAGGTTTGCTAACAGACATAATACATGCTTGGTTAAGGGAAGGAGAGATAGTTTTCCTCCCAGCCCCTGCCCAACAAAGCACACCCAGTGCATGGAGTGGTCTGGCAGCTAGCCCAAGATATTCCAAGACCTTTCAATAGAACTCTTTGGCTATGAATGACAATGCTGCCCTCTTTCAGCCTTTCAAATCTAATTACAATGACTGATGGGACCCCATTAAGTCTTGTAGGTCTTTTTGTTGATTCTGACTTCCAAAACAATTGATATTAAATCAGAAGCCAGGTAGAATGCAAAGGGAGAAGAGCAAGTCTAGCAAAGAGTTTCAACAAATTCTTTTTGCATGCATTGCATACATGTTCAGCAAGCACAAAACTATCGTCTTTTCAAAGATGGCAGAGGCAGTGACATTAATGAAGCATTAAAGTATTAAACTACAATGAGCAGATTGGGAACTGCAAGGCTTTTAGTGTAGATAAAACATAGTGAAGGACACAGATCACGAGATTAAAGAGGAAAATAGGGGTTGAGACCATCGAAGGTTCTTTCAGGCATACTAAGAATTTATTTCCTACTTGATAGTCATAGAATGTCAATTTAATTGAAATGCTTTACACTAAAGAATTTGATGATTAAATGAGTGTTTTTAAAAATGTATTCCAGTGGCCAAATTACAGACTACTTTAAGTGCTTACTGTTACACCTCCATGTGCAAGCCCGGACCCAGAAAGTCTAAAGTCCTGCCTGCCTCTGCTGATCATCCCCCACCCCCCACTTGTGTTCATCATTATCCCTGATTGCCCTGGGCCCTGGGGAGCTTCCCCTGGACATAAGCTTCCCCTCACCCTACCTTGCTATCTTAACTGTTCTTATAATAATGTGAATACTCTTCACCCCACCCTGCCATCTTAACTACTCTTAAGCCTTACCCCACCCGCCATTGTAACTGATCTTATGGTAATGTATACTCCTTGCCCCACCCCCACACTGTAACTGATCTTACTCCATAACACCCCTGCCCCCTCCCCAAAGGATTTGCCCAAACCTATAAAACCAACTCCTATCCCACCACCCTTCGCTAACGCCCTTTTTGGCCTTAGCCCACCTGCACCCAGGTGAATAAATAGCCATGTTGCTTATATAAAGTGTGTTTGGGGGGGGTCTCTTCATTTAATACACGCATTTTTAACACTTCTTTAGTACCTAGACCTAGAGATCTTTCAAGATCCCATTAAACCAAAGTACTAAAACTCAAAATATTTGTTTCATTGTGCCGTTTAAAAATATGATGCTTACAAATGATTCAGTGCAGGAAACAAGAGAATAAACATGA
This sequence comes from Cacajao melanocephalus, assembly GCA_963573385.1. NCBI lineage: Eukaryota > Metazoa > Chordata > Mammalia > Primates > Pitheciidae > Cacajao > Cacajao melanocephalus. Next base: position 69,466 of record CAUYLG010017953.1, on the reverse strand, counting down.
AACATTAGTTTAAATGAGCTGTGCTTATCACATTAGGGCACTGGGCCTTAGGCCTTGGTGTGCCTCCAATCTAGGGTAAATGAAGAGAGAGATTTTTCCATGGGTGTATCAGGAGATGTGTGCTTGTTAAAGCATAGCAAAATTTTGGATCACTCAATTGTTCATCAGTAGGAAAATGGATAAATATTTGTGAAATGTTCATCTACTTGAATCAGAGTTATAGAAATGTACAGGGAAGAGCTCAAAACAGCATGGAATAAAAATTAAGTTGCAAGAATAAGTTGCTTTATACAGACTGACAACAATTACATAACTTTTTAAAAACATAAAACAATGAAACACATTACTTATATATTAAAACACGCGCTCTGAATGAAGAGAACCCCTAAGAGAGAAAAGGAGACAAGTCTCTCCCTTTATCTCTGTCTTTTCCTTTAAATCCTTCTCCTTCCGGGTAGAGAAAAGGAGACAAGTCTCTAGCTCCCTCTCTCTCTTTTCCTTTAAATCTTTCTCCTTCTAGTAGAGACAAAGGAATATCCCTGTCCCCAGTTTTGGCACCAAATGCTAAAATGCGTGCTCTGAATGGAGAGACCCCCTCCAAACAGGCTTTGTGTGCTCAAGTCTGTTTATTCACCCTGGTGCACGTTGGCTGAGTCCAAAAAGAGAGTCAGTGCGGGGTGGTGGAATAGGAGTTGTTTTATAGGTTTGGGTTAGGCAGTGGAAAGTTACAGAAGTTACAGTTTAGGGCTGTTTTTGCAAGCTGGGAGCGGGATGGTAGGGTCTGGAGTAAGGAGGTTGACCAAGGTTGGTTACAAAGTCCAATTGCCTTGTCAGTTGAGGCAGGAATGAAGAACAATAGAAGAATGTCTCAAGTTAATTAGGTGCTGCAGGGGTTGATTATTCTTCCCCTTTTCATGGTCTTCCAGTTACTTCTAGTTCCAGGAACTCATCTGACAGTGTATGTGCAGGTCACAGAGGTTACCATGGCGTCCATGGTGCCATCAGTGAGCCTAAAAGATCTCACATTATAGAAACAGAATTTCAGTAAAGCATACAAATATGGTCTAATGGAATACTCATCAAATTCATCACGTTGGTTCACTCAGAGTGGGAAGGTAGGGAAGTAAACTTTGAGACAGGAAAAAAAAGAGCTTCTATTTTATTTCCAAACTACTGCTAAAATGACAAAATATAAATATAGATATTCCTTGATGGTGAATATGCACTTCTGTAAATCTAAATCTCTGTACTTTTCTAAACTTGTTTGCACTTTTTCAAATCATCTTTATAGAGACTTTTTTCTCACCTATAATCCGTTATATATTATATTTTATACTTTGCTCTGCACTTAATATATTTATTGCCTCATAACCTCATTATGATTTAGATGGGAAAAAGTAAAGGTCTTTATTCTTAACTAAGCCTCAAAAAGGTAAAGTGCCTGACCCCAACGTTTCCTTATAATTATTAAAAAATGAGATGAAAGTTCAATGCCAGCATTTCTGACACTCAAGCAAGTGCTTCTCATTCTCCTGCAAGGGTTCTGTCAGCACTGTGAGAACTTCTACGGAACTTACCAGAACTGGCAAAAAAAAAGCTTAAATTTCAGTGTGGCCCTTCTCTTTTCTCTTTTCTACAATTTGTTTTGTTCTGTTTTAAGTATAATTGAGGGCCTGGGGCTCTTGAATGTAGGTGTTCTTTTATGATGCAGTAGATGAGGGTGAAGGCCCTGCCTCATGTCAGCTCTGCCACATTCTGGCATCCTGGACATTGACAAGCTACTTATATATGCTCTGTCTCAGGTTTCTTGTAGATAATATTAAAAAAATAATAGTACCTTGGCATATGATTATTGAGAATGAACTACATAATCCATCAAATGCTTAGCGTAGGTCCTATTAGAACGATTAACATTACAATTGTGGGATAATAGATGAGCATTCTAGTGTATCAATACACCAGGATAATAAGGAGAAAGTCTTGAACTTAATCTCTGGGTAGGCTAGTTTACGCTTTCTGTTAAAAGCTACCCACATAGGATGAAGCAAAACGTACATTCCGTAGATAGATTAGCAGGAACACACATGCTGGTGTAATACAAAGCATACATGTAAGTGAATATGAACTTCATTTGGTATACATTTAAGAAAAAAATGACACTATGAAAAGAGGGAAGAAGAAGAGAGACAAAGGAAGTCACCCCACCCCTAAATAAAAGACAAAACAAAGGAAATCTTATTAAGTATATTGGCCAGTAGATTTTTTTAAATGTTTGAAATCTATCATGTGGCATACATCATAGAATGTATCCTAAAGACACATAAAGTCATATAAGATACAAACTCACCTTCATGCATAAATGTGGTACCTGAAAAAGCTGTGGCCATTGAAAAGAAAACAGGTTTTGAACCCATTTAAATGCTTTAAGGAGTATTATGTAAAAGGAAATAAGTATAAATAGCTTGTAGCAGAACTCATTCCAAATTCCCTCATTAGAATTAGCATTGAAAATCCAAAATTGGAAAAAAGAAAATCAATGACATATTTTCACAGGCGAAATCAATAGGTTTTTCTCTTTTTTTAAAGAGGCTTTACACATTGTTTTTAGTACCATTGTAGAAACAGTGTCACTTTTATCTCACTCTGATCTTCAAAAGCAGGTGACATTGTTTAGGTTTCAATAGAAAATTCTCTCATGAATTTACATGGCCATGTTAGTTGCATAGTGTTGATTGCAAAGATATAAAACCAAAATAATGCCATAAAACAGCCCTTCAGGCACATTGCCTTTTTAAACTATTTGCATAAAGATGGACTGCACATTGTTATGTGCATGTAGTTAAACTCTCAAATTCAAAGAAAAGAATAAAGTCCTATTTAGGTTTCCCAGGCCTCAAAAATCATAACCTGCATAATAATCTCACAGAGAAGATTTAGGAGAGAAAGCAAAAATAAAGCATATCAAACTCGCTGAAAATTAGCATTTTGTTTGTTGTATATGTATGCAACATTAAAACAAACACTTGTCACTAAATATCCCTTTTATGTAAAAAATACAGCAATGAAAGTTATTGACACTCTGTGTTTGGGAAGAGTAAGCAAAAGTACCGTGATTTCTCAACTCGTTTTCTAGTAAGTCATTAAAATAAAAAGTTATTAATCAGATAATAATAAATGCTCTTAACTCCTTTGGGAAAACAAAAATATTACCATTCATGTGTTTGAGATTTCTTCTGATATCTAATTGTCTCTTTTTTATTCTTGTCACGTAAGTTCATATAATTTATGCTTCTTTGAAAGATTTGTGTGTTTTAAATATGAATCATTGATGAGCTGGTATTTTAATTACATTTATGCAATTAGAGTTTAATGTGTAATTCTAGTCAAAATTTTAGGATGGCTGAAATAAAGACATATCTGGATAATTCACGTGCATTTCACCATCAGTATTGCAAAACAATAACCACACAGATTATTTTGGTTTTCTGCCTTCTAAAATTTTTTCAAATAAGAGCTGTTTTGCTTTATACTCCTGGAGAATATACTGAATTGATTTTCTTTTACACTGTATCAACTGCAAAGAAAAGACATAAGAGATGTGTTGCTTCTTATAACTTCCTGTATAACCAACGGCTAATTTGCCTCTCTGGGATAGTTGTGTCTTTTTAGAAAAATAAGAGACTTGGTCTGTGGTAACAGTGTTCAATCTTTGATGTTCAATGGCACTCAAGTCCCTTCAGAGATGCTTTGAAGATGGGTCACTCTGGGAACAAAGGAAAAGCCAAGTCAAGTTGGTGGCACCCTGGAACCCCTGCCCACTTGAGCCAGAATGGCTAGACTTGTAGTTCTTTTTAAAAAATGCATTTTATATCACTAGAATAAGTGATCCATCAGTAAAAATTTCTGTTACCACTTTTCTTCATAATTGCTAAGTTCTTTTTCTCTGCAAGAATCTGCGAACTATTTTTTATAGTTGCTGAATTTGTACATGAAGTACTAACAGCAATAAAAAGCTAACATATATAATACTTCTAAATGCAAGGAACTCTTCCATGAGCTATAAATAAGTTAATTCATTTAAGATGGACAGAAACCTTATCGAAAACAGTTATATGAAGATATCCTTATGTAATATGTCTGAAACATTTCATGGATATTCATTATTCATTAATATACAAATAATATACAACGCTTATACAAATCTGTTAGAAACCTACCAAAACCATCTGAAAAACTAACAAATTCACTCAAACTACATGAGCTTATTAATATTCACTTTTTAATTTAAACATATTAATTTACCAAATTAGCAAATATCAGAATGAGATAGTGACTCTTTTCAAAGTCAAGTAGATAAAAATATTTTCCAGTTTCTGGTGAGAGTAGAGAGCAGTAAGTTTCTAGAAAGTAATTTGTCAATAAACATCAAGAGCTTTAAAAATGTTATATACTATAATACTTCCAGAAATTTCCACAAAGGAGATAATCAGATTTATAACTACGTAAATGTACCATTTTCTTTTCTTTTCTTTTCTTTTTTTGAGAGGGAGTTTCACTCTTGTTACCCAGGCTGGAGTGCAATGGTGCATTCTCAGCTCACCGCAACCTCCGCCTCCTGGGTTCAAGCAATTCTCCTGCCTCAGCCTCCCGAGTAGCTGGGACTACAGGTGTGTGCCACCATGGCCAGCTAATTTTTGTATTTTTAGTAGAGACAGGGTTTCACCATGTTGACCATGATGGTCTTGATCTCTGGACCTCATGATCCACCCACCTCAGCCTCCCAAAGTGCTGGGATTATAGGCGTGAGCCACCGCGCCCGGCCTGCAAGTTTGTCTATTACAATGTTAAATGTAATCCTAAACTAATTTGAAAACAAATCTAAATAGGGAAATTGACAAGGAAAATGTGCCACATTTATTTTATAAAATAGTAAATTAAAATTAAGTTTGCTTCTACATTTTTATGTTTTTTAGAATAAAATATAAGTGTCATAAAGATGAGGAGATATTTTATATTTAGTAAGAAAGTCTCAGCTACATATAAGTGTACATCCATACACACACATTTGAAACAAAAATAAATATGTCACTCCAGATTTACTATTAACCACCTGTCAGCTGAGAGCCCACTGGAGATAAGATTAAATTTGGATTGAACTCCCAATGTCATGTCCTACATGAACTCACTGTCCTTCTCCACACAACTTCTTTTTCAAATTGTGTACACTTTCTTCTCTCATCCCTTTTGTTTACTTCTGCTCCAAATATGCCAACACCGTTTCACCCGCATTAAGTTAAACATGAAGCTCAACACTTTCCTCTCCTCAAAAAACTTGCTTCCAACTTTGTGTGAGTGTATTATCTTTACCAACATCTTGAAAGACCATGGTGGTATCATTTCACATTGTCCATAGATTTTACCCCTGCCCTTCCTATATTGCTTACCTCTTCCCAAACCCCCTTTCTGAAATAACCTTCACATATATTTTGGTTCTGTTGGCTTGAGACCTCTGGAGGGTTCAACTAGACCTTAAGGGAGTTTGTCAAGGAATTCTGGGAGACAAATATTATAGTTTAGGATAGGAAACTTGAGTGGTTTCCCAAACAATATGCATTTTTCATATATTTTATTATTAATAGTAATTAACATTTTTCTTTAAATAGTAAATACAGCCTATCTTAAAAGGAAAAATGTAAGATTGCTTTCTCCTATTGAAACTATTTCTGATTTTGATATTGCAAGCCATCTCTCTCATTTGTCTAGATTTATGTTACCTAAAAATTACATCTCTATCCTGGGGCTACATGATCTGGGTATATGAGAAAATGAATTCTTACCCTCTATCCACCAACACTGCAGTGAAAGTTCAAACTACTGAGCTCTCTTTGCTATACCCCAGATCCAAACACTGTCTCTTTCTCTCTCTTTAACTACGATCCAGATTGAATGATAGCATTTTTGTAGCTATGATGATAAGTTGAAACTAGCAGAGAGTAAAAGAAGAGTACCTTCATCCTCCTATCATTTGTCTTTCTCACTTCAAGATTCAGATCCCTTTAGCACCCAGCTGTGATGACCTCACAATGGAATCTGCTGCTCCCTGTTCTCTCTGCCATTGCCTTCTGTCCCCTCTGTGTTGCTCTCTCTTCTTGTAAGAGCGCAAACATAAATGCTACCATGTCTGCACATGCATGCACACACATCCCTAAATACAAACACTGCCTCTAGCATTTTGAAGGCTTAGGGTGGCCTAGGCATGCAGCACAATATTCTAGGGTGTGGGTCTCTGTAACCAGGGGAAGATAGGTAGTTCTCTATCCAAATAGCTATTGCACCAAGATGTCGACATTTGGTAAATAACAAAGATGGATTATTTTCCCTAATCCTTTATTCTTGGATTCATACTTTACTCTTAGCATCTTATCACCTCTGTCAACTTGGGATGCCAGATAATGGGCCACGACAATAGTCCATTCAGGATCCTCCCTCCCTGTTTTCTGAAGTGAACTTAATTTCTAACCTCATCACTTTTCTGATCCTAACCAATTTGAGAAATTTTTTTTAAATACACATGGACCAAATAATACACTATGTGCACAGGTTACTAGTCCTATCTGAACTAGAGAAGATTAAATAAAGGAGTAGGGATAGAGAACCCCTGGTCTGGGTATAAAAGCCCTGCATACCACCTCACCATAATAGTGCCAGCTTCTTCACTCCATTTAGGCTGCAATTTGCAGAAGAGACACCAGACCACCGACATAGCACATTAATGGCTAGAAGAAAGAATCTGAATCTCATTTTATTTAAAGGGAGAGGTAGTTGGAATGTCTCATTTGGCTTTCAGCACAACTAAAAGGGAAAGGTGAGATCTGAATAATATTCTGGGAATTGTCCATACACCATGAACTAGAACTAGTCCCACAAGAGTCGTACTCAATCAAATCAGCCTCAACAATGATGTGACTGAAAATGAGAGAAAGATCCCCCCATTCTGTCACTTATCCCTTCCCCTCTCTATTCTTAATAAGGGTGAAGAGAAATGTTAGGGAAATTTAAAAAGCAACTATATTCATATGGTGGGGAACTGTGTCTCATGTTCTGATATTTACAGCTTTCATTCCCTTTTTTCACATTTCCAGATTCTCACTACCAATCCCTACCCTAAGCCCTTCTGAAAAGTCCCACTCTCTCTGGTACTCCTCCTTTTAGAATCTGGTTTTCTTTCTAAGGAATTGATGCCTCAAGGTGGTCCCCATTCCCATTATCTAACGAGTAGGAGGAAGGGAAACTCCACCCAGTTCCCTGTGGAACACATATTTTGAGTGTTTAAAGTTAAAGTTTTGAGGCAGTATCATCCTACATCTGATACTGAGGTCATTTAATGTTTTTAATGTAGTACATCCACCAGGAGTCATCTACGAAAAGTAAATCTGACACAGATAGAAAGGGCACATGACCATTAGGAGACATGCTTATTTCCCTGAGTTTGAAATAATAGATTTATAAATAAATACAGGCATTTGGATGCTGGATTGTCGGATTTTTTTAAATGGATGAATATGAACAAAATAAATGCTTGATAGTGCAGGGTTTCTGGCAAGTTTTATCACAATAGATGATCGTGTTTAGACTAGACTATCTCTGTTTAGAGTAATTCTGTCAATACAAACCTGAACACCTCTAATTGTTAGTCTTTCTATACAATTCCAACTAACGTTTGCTTGTTTGACTTAATAAATACAGTTGATGGCAACTGCCAGTGTTTCTGAGGATTTATTTATCCAGAAAGGAAGTACTTTGATTCATAAAACCAATTTATATTTTAATTACTAACTTGGCAGAACACTTGGTCAAATTGCCAGCACTATAGCAAATAATATCAATAATTTAAATTACCGAAAAGATGGGAAGTCAGGAATTTCTCAAATCACCAATTATTTCCTGGTTGTTTATTTCAGTTTTACTAAAATCATTAACAAAAGTTCAAGTGCCATCGGAGCAGGCAAAAAAATTATCATTTTCTTAAATATTCTGGCATCCACTGATGCCAACATTGTAGAGTAGAATTCAGTCTAAAAACAAAACAACTTCAGACCATTTATGTTTGCTCTAAAGTAAGCAATGAAATAAGCAAGTGGAATTAGTGCAGGTAAGAGGTTTGGGTTTTGACATAAGCATTAACTAATTCACACACTGTTTGATCTTCCATTAGATATCAGGTACTATGTGATGCAAAGAGAGTACACAAATATATTTATGACATAGTCATTTCTCTTGAGAAGCAAATGGCCAATTCAAGGAGAAATATTCAATTTAAAGGTAATTACAATACTACATGACAAATTCAATAAAGAAAATGTGACAAAAGTATTGTGAGGCCATCTGGGAATCCTGGGACCTAAACTGAGAATCTAGGAATGGTCAGAAAGGAAAACATTAACCTTGAAGAATTAGTAGGAATAAGAGAGGAGAGAAGGAGTACATCACAAAAATAAATAAAAGCATAATCAAAGGAAAAAGGGTAAGGCATGGCATGAATTATTGCTAAGCCCTCACACCAAGCGCATTCTTCAAACAAGAAGGTAAATATCTGATAAGTAGGAAGAATACTTTTAGCCATGTCACTATCAAAATAAAAATAAGAAAAGAATAGAAAGAGGAAGAGGAGAGGAGGAAAAGGAGTAAGAAATATTAAAGTATGATTTATAGTGTATATTTTTATATCTCATTTTATTATAGAAAAATTCGTGGGTGGAGTTTTAAAATATAACCGCAAGATATAATTGATGGGGAGATATAAGCTCAGAGAAGTTAATGTGTCCAAGGTCATACAGATTTTTTAAAGTGTCAGAAATAAGGCATCTATTAACATCTCAACAGAATTCCCTTCCGTTTCCATAGCTGCTGCTTCACAAACATTTGTCCCTTCAGCTGCAGCAAAGATGAGAAAAATGGTGTCAAATGTTCATGTCACAGAGAAGTGGCTCCACACACAAATCTTTCCATTTTTACTTTCTCTAATGTAAATAATTTACATAAATCCAAAGAACACAAAAACAAAATCTTGAGTCAAGTAAACCTGTATGGGTAGAAACAGACTCTGCAGTGCCTGCCATTCTATATGTGTCAGCCAGGTCCTGGCAACAGTGTAGGGTTAAGAGAATCTGGGGCCAGCTGGCCTGGGTTTGAAATCAAGCTAGTGAATTAAACACTGCATTTTCTCATCTGCAAGTGTGTATACGTAGAGCACTATTCTTAAAGGTTTTCTGCGAAATATAAATGTGTTACCTTACTTCAAGCTCTTAAGAGTCCTTGCATTTGGTAAGTACTATGTGGATTGGTTCTTTATTGTTGTTTTACTTTATTTCTAAATTCATCAATATAGGAAATAATTAACACATTCTTACAGCTAAAGATGTTGGGGTTCAGGGGTACAGGGGAGCCCTCAGTTCCCCTGAGAGGATATTTCTCCAGGTTCTTGGTCTATCACTCCCCAAGAATGGGAGAGGAGACCATGGCGCAGTGCGCAGTAAATGCCGGACTCAAAAGTGTTTGTAGAAAGTGATTTATTTAAGTAGAGAAAGAGAAACAGGAGAAGGAGAGAGAAAGAAACAGTTAACTCTCACACTGAGTGAGAGAATCCAGACAGATGGAATCCAGCGGAGGAAAGCAGCTTCCACACTGAGTGGAAGGGAATAGAGACAGATGGAGTTTAGGAGGGGAAGACAGGCTTCCAAGAGAGAGTGTGGAAGGGGACTCCAGAGGGAAAATCCTCGAGAGAGAAAGATGGCTTCCATGAAGGGAGTGTTCGTGGAAGGGGACCCAAACATGGAGTCCCAAGGGGTGTGGAAGAAGGGGACTTTTAGTCTGGAAGGAACCCCCACCTTCTCCAGGACCTCTGGCCAATGAAAGGAGTTCCTTAGAACTTCTGCTTGAGTGATTGACTTTTGGATTCTTCCCGCTCCCCCTAAAATTACACAAGAGACTGTTAAATGAGAGAGATGGGAGAGGGTCATGGTGCTGGGAAGTTCTTTCCATTAAAAATATGCCCCCCTTGTGGACCTGGAAGAGAACACATTCCCTCAAAGAGACCAGAGACTACAGAAAAAGTGACTATAGAAGGTTTTACTAGTGAATTGCTCATTCAATTATATCTTTTAGAGATGCCAATATGAAAAATAACTACAAGTAGAATTGCTCTGGCTCAAGAGGACCAGGTGCATTTTTCCCCCAGAATGGCTCATCCTCAAGACACTTCTGAAGAACTTTCAGGGACCTTGAACATCAAAGATTGAAAACCGTTACTAAGACAAGACCAAGTCCTTTATTAAAAAAAAAAAAATTGATCATCTCATAGAAGTTAGTAAACTTGCCAAGCGTCACAGAACAAGTGAGAAGAACCTGTTACCGTAGTCTCCACTTATCCATGGGTTTTTCTTTCCATGGTTTCAGTTACCTTTGGTCATCCACAGTCCAAAAATAGGGGAATACAGTACTAGAATTCAGGTTTCCTTGTGCTCTAACATTCTCTTTCCCACAGCATTCTATGGGTGGCTACACGAACTCCGGTATAATAAAGTAGTAGTTATATATAGCAGAGGACTAATGAATGTAGATGTGTTATCATCTACAGATGGATCCTCGGCCTATATGTTTCCCTCTACTTCTATTAAATGTGGGAATTTCGTTATTATTATTAAAGCCACGTTGTAAAGATAGGCGGAAAGGTTAACCCTTTTGGGGTAAAAAGCCATTACATACATAATAGTCTTTCTGTGAGTAATATTACAAAATCCATATGTTAGAGAGCATTCAGATATTCCTCCAGCATATTTAAATTGCTCCATGTAGACCATCTTGCAGTCACCTTTCTGATTTCTGAAGATAACTTCTTAAGAATTGGATCATGGTCATGGTTTTGGGAACCCAGTCTTTTAATTGCCTTTATAAATTTTACCTTTATAAAAATTATCTACATAAATTAAAAGTGTGAGCCACCATGCCCAGCCTCCCAAAATCCACTTTAAAAGGAGATTATGGAGAACAAAGAATTAATAAATATTTGAGGTAATGAATATATTATTTACCCTGATTTGATCATTACACCATGTACAGATGTATGGAAATAGCACATTCCACCCTATAGGTATGTACAAATATTACGTATAGATTTTAAAATAAGTAAATACATGAAGTTAAGTGATAGGGGCTGGCTTTGCAAGGCTGAGCCCTACTGGGCCTCAGAGGAGGGAAAGTAGGACACACGCCTTTCTCTGCTTTTATGTGTGATTGCTTTCAGAACCACACACATTATGTCTACCGATAGTATAGAGCTAAAAAAGGTTTTAGCGAGGAATTCATTTTTTAGCGATGCTAATTCTGTTTCAAGTAGCAAATCACTATGATTTTTCAGTAGAGTCATAAAAGAAGAAACTCTCCATTGTAATACAAGAAGAGCGTATAATACAAAGATAATTTTTTGTTATTTTTGTTACTAACAAAGGTATAAACCAAGTCAAGATCTGACAGAAATTTGCTTTACCACATAATCTGTAGGGCTATAACTCTTTTATCATTCCTATGTTTAATATTCAGTATGTTGGATCACACTTATTTTCTTCTGTCATTGCTACAGGTTGATATTTTCTAGTTGTTTCTCTGTTCTTAAAAAATGACTTTGTCTAGTGACTATGAATGTCAACATAGTTTTTCCTCAGTTACGAGTAGAGACAGTGTGTTCTTTTTCTGTTTGTTTCAGCACTTTGCAGGGAAATCTAACTGTTAAAAGCAAGAAAACCTATCGAATTTTCAACTCATAGAGGAGGGGTTACCATTACTTAAAAAATAGAAGTACTTCAAAAATTATCAAATTCCTGAATTCTATTCTTTGTACACAACAGAGCTGAATGGCTCTTCTTGAACAATAGATTGACCTATGTGTTCTAATCCCCATTTGTAAAACTATCAGAAACATATAAATGTGTTTTGTTTTCTATTGATTTGTTCTCTTATCAAGAAAAGATTTATGCCTTGTTTTCTAAACAGCCTTGAAATACAAAGTGCTTTTTCATTCCAGATGTTTCAATAGCAGCTTATGTGAACCAAATGTCTTGGTTTCTTTAAGCTCATCACTAACGTCAGTGCATTTGAATGTCTTTCTGTTTAATTTCCATTAAAGACATTAAACAAATTAGCATACATCCACAAGCCAGAGACTTTAAAAAAGATTAGTCCAAACCTTAAGAAACTACAAACTACAAACAAGCAGGCAGCCCTTGATGTATAAACTGCATCTGCACCGTCTCCCAGGATTTACTAGGAACTGTGTGGAAGGTTGAATGTCCTATTTTGAAAATGTTTTTATAGTGTTTATTATCTATGAAAACATGAAAAAGTTAAATAAACATCTTTATAATTGGGCTTTATCGGAGTATACTAGGAAAACACTGATGTTCCAATTTGGGATGCCAACCACATTTTCCTTCCCTGGTGTACCCTCAGTTATGGGAGTAGTACATTCCCTTCCTATATTCAATTTTTATAATAAAAACTTTCACAGCAGAAATAAGAATTGCAAGTTTCCAGCTCCAGCAGGCTGCCAAACAGGTAAAGAGTTCATTGAATTCTTAGCCAAAGCAGAGAAAAGATCTGTAGCCAGTGTTCCAAATTGAAGCACAGAAAGTAAAGGAGAGTTTCTGGGCTGCAGAAAGGTGACTGCCCAGTGAAACCATGTAGGTAAGCAGGCAGATAGACAGACAGATAGATGATAGATAGATAGATAAGTAGACAATATGCTGCAATGACTTTTTGACCACCCTATGTATGAAAGTGGCTCCATAAAATAAAAATGGAGCTAAAACATTCCTATCATCTGGTGATGTCATAGCCCTCATGATGTCATAGTGCTACCATTTTTATCATGTGTTTGTGACTATGCTGGTGTAAACAAACCTACTGCACTGCCAGTTGTATAAGAGAACAGCATATACAATCATATATAGTACATAATAATAATAATAAATGACTATGTTACTGGTTCATGTATTTTCTATACTATACATTTTTATTTTAGAGTGTACTCCTTCTACTTATCCTGTAATTCCAGCAATTTAGGAGACGGAGGCAGGTGGATCTTTTGAGGTCAGGAGTTCAAGAACAGCCTAGCCAACACGGTGAAACCCTGTCTCTACTAAAAATACAAAATAACAGGGCGTGGTGGCATGCACCTGTGATCCCAGCCACTCAGGAGGCTAACGCAGGAGAATCACTTGAATCCAGGAGGCGGAGGTTGCAGTGAGCCAAGATTGCACCACTGTACTGTAGCTTGGGTGACAGAGCAAGACTCTGTCCCAAAAAGAAAAAAAAAAAAAGCCTCAGGCTGGCCTTTCAGGAGGTATTTCAGAAGAAAAGCATTGCCATCATAGATGGCAGCTCTATGCATGCTATTGCCCTTAAAGATTTTTTTAACAGACAAGGTGTGAAGATGAAAGACACTGATATTGACAACCCTGACCCTGTGTAGGCCTAGGCTAATGTGTGTGTCTGTATCTTCAGTCTTATGAAAAACGTTTAAAAAGTTAAAAAAAATTAAAAAATATTTAAAATAGAAAAGCTTATCAAATAAGGATATAAAGAAAATATTTTTGTGCAGATAAGCTTAGTACTATCATTACAGAAGAGTCAAAAAGTTTCAAAATTAAGATGCTGACAAAGTAAAAGTGTCCCTGTAAGCTAAGATTAATTTGTTATTGAATAAAAAAGAATTTTAAAAATAGCTATAATGTAGCCTAAGTGTACAGGGTTTACAAAATCGACGTTACTGTATGTATTATCTATGTATAATAATGTCCTTAGCCTTCACTTTCAATTATCACTCACTCATCCAGAGCGAGTTCCAGTCCTGCAAATTCCACTGATGTTAAGTGCACTATACAGATATACCAAGTGTTACCTTTCATACCATATTTTTACTGTATCTTTTCCGTGTTTAGATATGTTTAGTTACACAAGCACTTATTACTATGTTACAAAAGCCAACACTATTTAGTATGGTCATGTGCTGTATAGGTTTATAGCCTAGAAGCGGTAGTCTATATCACATAGCCTAGGTAAGCAGGGGGCTATACCATCTAAATTTGTGCAAAGTATACTCTATAATGTTCACAAAATGACAAAATTGCCTTACAATGCATTTCTCAGAATGTGTTCCCATTGTTAAGCAATACAACTATGTGTATGTAATACATGTATATATATTTAAAGAGAGAATGTGTCAGAGTTGTTCAGAGGAATAATCAATAGGATGTATGTCTATATAGAAAGAAAATTATTGTAAGGAATTGACTCATATGATTATGGAGGCTGGCAAGTCCCCAGATCCGCTGGGTGATTTGGAAAGCTGGAAACCAGCAAGTGCCTATGGCTTAGTTTCTGTCCAAAGCAGGAAATAAGCTGATATCCCACTTCGAAGGCCTTCAGGTTAGAAGAATTCTCTGTTAGTAGGTAGAACTTATGCCATGTTGTTCTATTTAGGCCTTCAACTGATTGAATGAGGACCACCCCCATTAGGGAGGGCATTCTGCTCTACTAAGTCTGTCAATTCAAATATTAAACACTAGGAATTATATTTGACTAAATACCTGGACAGCCCATGGCCCAGACAAGTTGACACAGAAAACTAACGATACAGTGTAAAAAACATTAACAGATTAGAAGTAGAGGATCTCAGTGCATCCTTGTTCTCTTTCTGAGGATGTCTCTGTCTATGGAGGGTGGTCATTGTGGTCATTGTATTTTTTCTTCATCAATGCTTACCGCAGTGACATGCAGGGCTGGGTGTGGATACAGGGGTTCAGAGAGTGTAGAATGACAAAAGCAGGGTTTGCCACAATTCTGGTGACTAAACTTTAGCTCTTTAAGAAGTATCATAAAACATGTATTCTCAGGCTGATGATCTTTCTTGCTGAATTATATAAATAGAGCAAGGTTTGGAGGCAGATACTTTTATTGTATTTTTTCCCCAAGTGATCCTGGTAATGAAAATATTACAGTTATAGGGCAAGCAAACATTTAAACTGAAAACAAGCATATGTGAAAGACCTCTACTTATTCTACCCCATGAGAGATTACTATTTATTCCCAAAGCTATGATCAACATGAAATGTGGGATTCAAGAGACACTTCCAATATAATTAGCGGTGCTCACAAAAGAATCACAACCTCCAAAAGAGAGAAGCATAGATAATGATCATGAAGCCATCATTTCTGTTGATCTCTCATATGTCCAAAAAGATCCTAGGTAATTTTGAAGGCATCGTTCCACAGTGCCGTAGTATCTCTTTTCAGGAGCCTTGAAATATCAATTTCTAAAATGTTGAACACCCAAAGAACTGCATTAGCAGGAGTAGCAGAGTCCAGACCAGGGTTTGGCAAACCACTGCTAGTACGCTAGCCAGCTGTTTCTGTAAATGAAGTTTTACTGGAACAGAACCATGCTTCCTTTCTTATATCAGCTATGCAACTTTCTCATGAAGACAGCAGTTGGGTAGTTGCTATACAATCCGTATGGCCAACAAAGTAAAAAATATTCACTCTCTGAGCCTTAACAGAAAATGTATTAGGGATGCAAATTATTAAACAAGTAATTTTTGAATGGTTACCATAAACTAGAGGCTAGAGATACAGAAATGGGGAAACAAAAAGACAAAGATCCTTGATCTTTTAGAGCTTACCTTCCATGGTCAGCTGATAGTTATCATTCCAAAAGTTCAATACGCCTCAACCTCCCTCTTTTTGTTCAGCTTTATTGAGATATAATTGACAAGTAGTAATCATATATGTCTAAGATCTACAACTTGACGTTTTGATAAACATATACACTATGAAATGATCCTGCAATCAAGTGAATTGTGAATTAACATACCCATCACTTGTGTGGTTAGTGTGTGTGTGTGTGTGTGTGTGTGTGTGGTGAGAACACTTCAGATCTAAGCATATTTCAAGTATACAACACTGTATTGTTAACTATAGTCACCACTCTGTACATGAGATCTCAAGAGCTGATTCATCTTGCACAACTGAAACTTTGTACTCTTCGATCAACAGGTCCCCACCTCCCCTTCTTCCACTCTTAGAAACCATTCTTCTCTGTTTCTATCCTTCCCCCTTTTAAAAACATTTCAGTAATTTTAGCGTTGCTCTTGGAAACACAAAATTTTCCATCAGGCCGGGTGCAGTGGCTCATGCCTGTAATCCCAGGACTTTGGGAGGCAGAGGAGAGTGGATCACTTGAGATCAGGAGTTTGAGACCACCGTGGCCAACATGGGGAAACCATGTCTCTACCAAAAATAGAAAAATTAGCCGGGCATGCTAGGAGGCCCCTGTACTCCCAGCTGTTTCGGAAGCTGAGACAGGAGAATTGCTTGAATCCGGGAGGTAGAGGTTGCAGTGAGCCAAGATCACGCCACTGCACTCCAGTCTGGGCGACAGAATTAGACTCCATCTCAAAAAAAAAAAAAAAAAATTAAAACTAAAACAAAAACTTTCCCATTATGTGTTTTATTCCTTCTGTGAATTAATTACTACTTATGGAATCTTGTCAGACTTGAAAGCCTATAGCAGCATTTTCTGAGACATTTCTCTCTTTGTTAGGAAAGGGGAGGCTAAATCAGAGGTGTGACGTCAGCTTTATAACGAAAAAGACTTGTGCGCCACCTCGAGGCCGAACTGGGAGCAGGGATTGTTTAATCCTCCATTGTTGACAGGGGAAATAGTAGTGCTCAAAGGCCTGAAATGGAAGCTAATGGTCATACCCACTGCACGGTATGAGGACAATATAAGAGGATGCGCAAAAATTATGATGCCCATCGACGGGTACAAGGCAAAAGAAGCAACAAAGATTTGTCTTAAAAAGGTCAAACAATGCATTGTATTCAGATATAGTTAAACCTAAAATAAATTCAGTCTTCTTTTCTGGCTTATCAAGATGCAAACCTCGCTGTATTATTCAGCTCCCCCATCATTTTGCTGTCTGTCTGTGTGTTTCACTCTCCACTAGGAAACTCTAAGCTGTTTGGGGGTATCAGTTCTTCTTCATATATAAAACCTCTCTGGTTTTTAAAACAGTATTTGTTATGAAAACAGCACTCAAATCTTTTTTGAACCAAACTGAATAAACAGTGGCATTCCTGAAAAGGTGACTAATAGATGCTTAACTGAATAGAAATTTTTAAGCATTTCCAAATGCTATCAAATCATAATTTATTGAAAGAATAGGATTTTTTAAAGAAAGATGTTATAAAAACGTTTTTATAAATCAAAAGTCTAGTTTTGTGTGCTACGTGTCTGCCCATTTGAAATAGTATGTTGTCATTTGGAAATCCTGAGAGTCTTACAGATTTTAACCATTGCAATTATGTTATTTGTTTTGCAGTGTTTATGCAATCAGTGATATAGTTGGTTTTGCACAACTTAGAGAAGCACAACTTTGTCATAGTTGACATTCAGTAAAGAATGATTTTCACTAAAGAAAGTGGCATGCCCCAGAGAGTGTGGAGGCTGTACTTCTTTCTTTCAGGTTAATGTGACCCATTAATATATTTCAGAGTTTCTGGTGCATTTTAAATTGGTTTATTAAATTCTATGCAGAGACAAAAAAAATCTTCCAAAGTGTCATAATCCATTTTAAGGGAAAATTCTGAAAATTAGAACAAGGGAGCCCCCTTGTGGACTGACTCTAATGCCATGTACAATAAATTATCAGTTAAATCAATGATTTCACCAATATTTATGAGATCAATTCAATAGTGACTAAAATAGCAATACAGTTGACCATTGAACAATGCAGAGATTAGGGGCGGCACCCTTATGCAGAAAAAAATCTATATATATCTTTTGGGTTCCCCAAAACTTACAACTAGTAGCCTACTGTTGACCAGAAGATTTATTGACAACATAGTCAATTTAACAAATGAACTAGTATCTACATATATTTTATGCATTCATGACATACCTTTCTCTTATTTGTCTGACTTTTTATATTATGCAGTTCATCTGTGAGTTTTCTCAAAATGTCACAAATCTCCCAAAAATTTCCAATATATTTATTTTTAAAACTGCATATAAGTGGACCTATGCTGATCAAACCCATGTTGTTCAAGGGTAATTTATTTTCAGATAAACTTTATCAGAAATGAATTACAAGTTACATTTTATTTGTCACATATTTATATGAGCATACTCAATAAAATGCAAAGTAATTCCTAAAACCAGCACTGCCTGGATGAATCCTGAACTTGGAAAAATACTCTCCTAGGCTTAAGTGATCACTCCAATAAAACAACCCGAATGATTGATTCCAGAATCAATGGCTGCTCATTCAAGAACTCAAAATCATAGTTGGGATTGGAAATCAAATATGTTTCTTTGCAAGATACTGAATTTAGGCAAAGGTAGGTGAATTTATTGATGACTATAGTTTGTTTTTTAAAAAAAGTTATTTAAAAATGCAACTGCTTATATTTCTAACCAGAAAGCTGCTCTAAAGGATACATAAAAGTATATTCTGTTATCTTAGTAAAACTTTTCTAGTCTGGAAAGTTCAAAAACAAGGAAAAGAAAAGTATAACTAGATTTATGAGCAGTGACATAGAAACAAATGCATTTCCTTTAGGCTAAGCTCCTCTATCTCACATCTCAGCTGCAGATCTTAAAAGCAAACTTCTTTTAAAAGTCTGGTTTTATATTTCCCCATCTATCTTTCTTTACCATGTGCTATAGTTGGATTAGAGAATAAAAATCGGTAAAAGTAAATAGTTACAAAAATTGTAGTTATTAACTTATTAATTTTGTACATTTTAAGTACCAGTAAAAAGTCATTTTTAAATTTTTAAATTTTTTATTTTTTGAGACAGGGCTTGCTCTGTTGCCCAGGCTGGGGTGCAATGGTACAATCTCAACTCACTGCAGCCTCAAGCTCCTGAGGCTTAAGCAATCCTCCCACCTCAGCCTCTTGAGTAACTGTGACCACAGATGTCTGCAACCATGTTCAGCTAATTTTTACATTTTTTGTAGAGCCCAAGTTTCACCATGTTACCCAGGCTGGTCTTGAACTCCTGGGCTCAAGCGATTCGCCCACTTCAGCCTTCCAAAATGCTAGGATTACAAGTATAAGTTACCTCTTCCAGCTAGTAAACAATCTTTACACACAATTTTAAAAAGAAGCCTGCATGCTCTAGTAATAGTTCATAAATTTGTTGAATTCTTATTGCATTGGAAAATTGCCCAGATGTTAGTGGGTAAAATAGAATATGTGATTTACTCCATTTGAATGCAATTCCTATTACAAACCTCCTTTGATGTTTTATTTTCTCAGTAAACTGCACTAGTTTTCTGTGGGGTGTTATTTGAAACTTGTGATTAACATATAATAATTTCACATATTTATGGGGTACACGGTGATGTTTTGATACATGTATAAATTATATAATGATCAAATCTGTGTAACTAGCATATTCATTCCCTTAAACATTTATAATTTCTTTGTGATGAGAACATTCAGTAACCTATCTTCTAGCTATTTTGAAATGTACAATTCATTATTGTTAATGCCAGTTATTTTACTGTGCAACAGAACACCAGAATTTATTTTTCTTAACTAACTGTAACTTTGCACAGTCTTTCACCATCTCGCCTTCCCTTGCCTTTCCTCTTGTGTTAACCATGATTCTACTCTATTCTTCTGTGAGAACAACTTTTTAGATGCCACATATGAATGAAATCATGCAGTCTTTGTCCTCCCGTGTCTGGCTTATTTCACTTAATATGATGTCTCCCAAGTTTCTGCATGTTGCTGCAAATGTCAAGATATCATTTTTTGTATGGATGAATAGTACTCCATTGTGTATATATACCACATTTTCTTTATGCATTTATTCAATGATGGACATGTAGGTTGATTTCATATCATGGCCATTATTAATAGTACTGTAATAAACATGAATATAGATATCTTATTGACAAACTGACTTATTTAATTTAGATAAATAGCCAGTAATGGGGTTGCTGGATCACATAGTAGTTCTATTTTTCTTCTGAGTTTTTGATCGTGGCTGTACTAATTTACATTCCCAACAGCAGTGTGTAAGGGTTCCTTTTTCTCCAGATCCTCACTAACATTTATGTACCTCTTGATTTTTTGATGGTAGCCATTCTGACTGCAGCAAGGAGATATCTTATGGTAGTTTTGATTTGCATTTTGCTAATAATTAGTGATGTTGAGAACTTTTTCATATACCTCTTGGCCATTTATCTGTCTTCTTTTTTTGGAAGGATTAATATTGTTTAAAATGTTCATACTATCCAAAGTAATCTGCTGATTCAATGCATCCCCTATCTAAATACCAATGCCATTCTTCATAGACATAAAAAAAAATTCTAAAACTCATATGGAACCACAAAAGCCCATGGATAGATAAAGAAATCTTGAGCAAAAAGAACAAAGGTGGTGGCATAATACTTGTAATTTTTAAATATACTACAAAGTTTTAGTAAGCAAAATAGCATGCGACTGGCATAAAAAATAGACACATAGGCCAATGGAACGAAACAGGAAATCCAGAAATAAACCCATGCATCTACAACGAAGAGATATTTGACAAGTGTGCCAAGTACACACAATGCAGAAAGGGTAACCAGTTCAAAAAATGGTGCTGAGACAACTGGACACAGAAAGACAGAACAATAAAACTAGGCTCTATTCTACCTCCTGCCATAGGCAAAAAGTAACTCATCATGGATTGAAGAATTAAATGTGGAACCCAAACTATGAAACTGCTAGAAGAAATCTTGGGGAAAAGCTCCATGACATTAGCCTAGACAAGGATTTTTTTTTTTTTTTAATAAAAGTACAGGCAACCAAAGCAAATATAGATAAATTACATTACATCAAATGAAAAAGCTCTTGCATGGTAAGGGAGACAACAGAGAAAGAGACAACCTGCAGAATAGGAGAATATTTTTTGCAAACTGCATCTGATAAGGGTTTAAGATCCAAAACATATAAGGAACTCAAACAGCTCAACAACAAAAGAACTAATAACCCTGTTTTAAAATGGGCAATCGTTGCCTGTGTTTTTTTACAGATACAAAAATATGCTGTTTACAGCCACACGAATCCTCTGTGTACTACAATATTGTTGTAATTTATTTCTGTGGTTAATTGATTTCTTTTTTGAGAAAAATATTTCCATGAGGGGCAGGAGATAATATGATAGTGACAGAGTGACAGCTAAATTGTTCTGCATATACAATTCATCTAACTTCAGTAGTTTGAAAGCAGTTTGAGGAACTGGGAGATATGAGCAGAGTACTGAGGGCTAGGGTGTAGATGAAATGGGTAGCAGATAGGAGGACGTGCCCCTTGATATAAAATTCCTGGCTGTGGGGATGGATGGCCCAATACTTTTACACACAATGGTGTCTAATTTTAATTAGTTATTTTTATTGTGTGATGGGCCACTGTTCCCAGCACTAAAAAAGCCCCTGCAAAAGTTACCAAATCAAAAATGTTTTGTGGGAATGTTGTATTGAAGAAAGCATGGAAAATGAGCTGTAATACGTGGCTAAAGTAGTTCAGGGCAGAAAAGGATTCAGCAATGGAAAGGGGAACGTGACAGACCAAGAACCCAAAAGCAGTCAGAAATCCAGTCCAGAAATGACTATCAGAACATAAGCCATCAAGAATTCAAAGAAATTGTGGGGACTATACCTACTTCCTATAAGACATGGATACTTGGACAGGATAATCTCAGATGATAATTGCATTCCACAATTATTGCAAATTCCTATATACTAGACTTGCTACAGCCTTATTATTTATTTCCCTATACTTCTAACTCCTTACAAAGCAAACATTATTTTAACTCACTACTTAAAATGTGGCTTAAAATGACTCTTGAGACAAAGCCTCTGATTACACCTCTAGCTCCTTCACAATGGTGTCTCTGTAGTCTAGTCACTTTAACCTCTCAAGATCTCTACTGTGAGAATTCCTTCACACCTCAGAACCATGGTCTGTGCTATTATTCTAATGTTATCAGCTTTTTGTTTTTACGCCTTTTCCTTACACATCTCAGCTTTCTTCCCAAACAGCAGGAAGTTTACTAAAAGCAAGGCATGTATTCCATAATTGGACAAGTTTTCAGTAATGTATCCATTTATTCCATGTGTCTCTGGACCGTTAAAGGATAAATTTATTTTATGCATGCTCTCTCTCATTTTCTTTCTTGTTTACTTTCTTTTATTTATGTATTTTTTATTTGAAACAGAATCTTGCTTTGTCACCAAGACTGGAATACAGTGGTATGATCATGGGTCACTGCAGCCTTGACCTCATGGGCTCAAGCAATCCCTGGCATCACACCAAGCTAATTTTTTTTCCAACTTTTTGTAGAGACTGGGATCTCTCTATTTTATACAAGCTAGTGTTAAACTTCTGGGCTCAAGCGACCCTCCCACCTCAGCCTCTCAAAGTGCTGGTATTACAGATTTGAGCCACCATGCCCAGCTGTCTCTTCTCTTTCATTTTAACAAAATGAACAGAAGAGAAAAAAATAAATCTTCTGAAGGACTATCACTTACCATGTTTTTCTGGTGCTGCCACACCTTCTATATCTGGCTAGGAAAAAAATATCACAGATGTTTTCACCTTACCAAGTGTTCCCTGTGAGATTGTCTTTCTTCCTCTGCATCCACCACCCGGGGTCCCAGGAGGCAGTAGTTTGTTCAGAAGCCCCAGTTCATGAAGCTGATTCAATCTACCTTGAATTGATAGATTGCCTCCCTTTAAACAATTTTCAAGACTAATTCCATCATGCCTTTTAGCCGTGCATAGCTAATTTCCAGAAGCCCAAAATTCCCATCTGTTGTATTTTACCACATTACTCTTCTGTGTATTTCTAACCTGAGCTCTGTAAAACTTTTCCACGGTTCCCTCTGAAACTCCTGTGGAATCACCAACAAGTCCCTATAATTTTCCTTCAAACATGTTTTACCTTAACTGAAACCTAGCTCCCAAGAAAATACCATTTCCTTGCAGCCCTCTTGGGAGGAGCTGTTTATGCATGTACCCGAAATTGAGTTATGGCTTTAAGGATATATTTAGTAAGCGTTACAATGAAATGGAGGGTATTGATTAGTATTGCCTCCAGGTGTCTTAATTATTTTCAGCATCTCTGATTTTTTAATGCCCCAAACACCAAATAAAATCAATGTGGACCCATAGTTGTTCTTTTTATTCCCCCTCAGATTCCTGTGGTATGAAAAGGGAAGAAAAGGATAGATGTTAAATGCCTCCCAGTCAATAATACAATCTCTTAGTTTCTCTTTTACTACACAATTATTTCTAAATTGAGTGGTGTTTTTGGTGAGGTCTGGCATCTAGATGATGATGAATTTTTAGAGTAATATGTTTTCGTCCTCAAGTGGATAAAATTTAAGCAATAACATCAATAATTGCCCTTTTGGCAGACTGCAGAAGAATAGCTTCCTTCACATTGGCACCAACTATACAAAATAAGCTGTGGTTTCCACTTCAGATATAAAAAGGACACACTTATATAGAGCACCAAGCCCAATAATAGCAAAAGGTCAGAAGATTTAAAACCTGAGAAATTTAAGCAGCTAGCCATCATTCAGACGAAGGGTGAAATATACATGAAAACCAAAGAGGGATTACTAAAGAAATGAAATAATTACAAAACACACCTAGAGCAGCTGTCAGCACAGAGAATAACAGGTTAGCATGAAAGCTAGTTTGAAAACTGTAACTTTGAGTAGATAGTTAGATAATATGAAATACCTACAATCTTCAAATTTGTTTAACTTCTGCATCACCTGTCCTTAACTGAAAACTGGTTTCTAAGCTAATACTATTCCCCTGCAGCCCCCTGAGGTGGAAGCTAGACTTTCTTCCTACCTCTGTATGCCAGAATTTGAAAGTGGAGCTACTGTCATGCTTGGGTTATCGTGACTTCCAGTCTTTCTCTTTGTCCTTTAAATCAGCGGACCCCAACCTTTTTGGCACCAGGGACCAATTTCATGAAAGACAATTTTCCATAGACTGATGGGGGAGAGTTGGTGGGGAATGTTTTAGGGATGAAACTGTTCCACCTCAGATCATCAGGCATTAGTTGCATTCTTACAGGGACACTCAACCTATATCCCTCACATGCGCAGTTCATAATAGGGTTCCAGCCCTTATGAGAATCGAATGCCACCGCTGATTTGACAGTAGGCTGAGTTCAGGCGGCAATGCTCTCTGTCAGGCTGCTCGCTTTCTGCTGTGTGGCCCTGTTCCTAACAGGCCCAAGGGTTGGGGACTGCTGCTTTAAATTGTACCTTGTCTTAAAGAACTTACTTTGGCTATAGCTCCCTGGAGTAATAATTAACTGACCTCCCAGTAATTCCTCTCCATTTAATTCCTCTTCATTCCTTTCTTTCTACCCATACTTATATCATCATTCTTGATAATATGAACCCTTGTGAAAAATTCAACAAATAATAACATCCAACACTTTTATAGTGCTTATAGACACAGTTCTAAGAAGTTTATGTAGATAAACTCATTTGACTGTTACAAAAACCTTATACAGTAGGAACTGTTGTCTCCATTATGCAAACAAAAGAACTGAGACACAGAGACATTTAGCAACTCACTTGGTTACTTCAATAATAAGAAAAGGCAGGATTTGAACCCAAGGATCTGGTTCCAGAATTTGTGCACTTAGCCATTAGCATCCAGTTGATGGTCACAGCTATTACTATTTGAATATAGTTGTCTTATACTTGCACACTTAGTCCCTCCGGGCAAAATAACATTTCCTTTTCCTATACCCTGAAAATTTAAGAATCTTCATATTTTGATTATTTCCATTTTAGATACTCAGTGCTTTCAATCTCCAAAAAATAGATTGTGCTATTGCCAGTGTGATAGAATCAAAGCAAACTACAGTAAGGCAAATTTCTCTGCGAATATGGACACTAACAATTACATTTTTACATAGCCTTAGCTTACAAGAAATTTTAACATCCATAATGAAATAAATGTAGGAATGCAAAATACAGATTGCATTAAAGTTAATATACCAAATTTGAGCTGTAGCTGCCTAAATATTTGTTTAAGCTATGTCATAAATTTGTCTATGTGACTTTTACCATCCAGAATAAAGGGGTAATCAAAATATGCTACATGATTCACAGGTTCATAAGATTAAAGCAACTCATTTTCTCAGGGGAGGCACAACTTTCAGTGAAAATGAGATGAGAAAGATGTTTCCCCAATGGTTCCAATTAAGAAAACACTCTGGAAATCATACACAACCACCTCAAAAGCAAACATGCACAAGCAAAGCACAGAGATTCATAGAGATAGTTCCTTAAAATATCCCCCAAAATATGAGGCAATGGGCTTGCACCAATGGGCAAATAAATAAAGTTCTCTAAGGGAATAATACAACGTAGTCTTTGTAAATGCTTTGGTTAATTAAATTGGTTTTATTAATTAAATGTATTTATAATTTCTCAGGTCACAGCAAAACTACTGCTCATTTTTTAAATTCAATATAACCTAGATATATTTCTGTCTCCATATATTCATTTCTGAAATCTACATTTTGTGTGTTACATGAAAGACTAGGAATGATTACTTCCAATTTTCAGAAAAGGAACAATTTTTGTGAGTTAGAGAATGATTCTGTTTCATTAAACAGAGATGAAAATAAGGGAGTTAAAGTCAGAGTCCTATGTTTAAATAACAGTGCACTAAGTTATAATTAAGATACTGGTCAGAGATCACACTGCCTGTGTTTCAACCCAAACTCTGACTCTTAATAGCTGAGTGGCTTTGGGCAGGTTTTCTTCTCCCTGTCCCAATTTCCCCATTTATAAAACAGGGATAATATTAGTACATGACTTACATGGGAGTAGTAAGTATTAAATGAGTTATTATATGTAAGGTACTTAGTTTACTAAATAGCAGAGGGAAAACTCAGTCAATATTAGTTTGTGATGATAATGATGATAATTTTCATGGACAAGTTACCTTGTTTTCTAAATTTTTCCATTTTCTCATTAGTATATGGAGATAATACTACTCACATACAGACTTTTTAAAAATAAAAACTATAATAAATTATAATATAAAAGATAGCATATTAAAAGTATATAGTTCACTCCCTGGTACATAAGAAGCTATTATTACTGTTATTGTCATTCATTTTTCAACAAACTTTAGTGTACGGCTACTATTAACAAAGCATTTTGCTAGTTCTAGAGCAAAGCAGGACATGAATCTTGGAGGATATTTTCTCCAACTGATTTGTGGAGAAGGGCAGATAAGCAGGCCTGGCAGAATTCTAGCAGCATGTAAAATGTTGGACACTGGAAATAAACAGCTGGGCTTTGCTTCATATCTGGTCCTCAGGTGATTGAAGCTCAGAGTAAGGAAATATAACATGGTCCTTCCCTCAGGTGTGGAGGCAGTTTTACTCTACAAGTCCAGTTGACTGGCTGTACTGAGCCTGCACAGAATGGTCTGGTCAGCCCACTACCCATTCTGGTGGGATCAGGGCTCCAGGTAGGTTCCAGGAAGGGGAGGGGTGGGTGGGGCAGAGTTCTTTTCTACCAGAGCAAGCCATCTGAACAAAGCAGAGTCCTCTTGGAGTTGCCTCTGACTGAGTGGCTGGATGATCCAGAACTACTATTGACCACATTAACCTAGATTTTAAATCTCATCTGAGGCTCATTTGTGAAACATGAATGAGTTTAAAAGCAACTAAGCATAGGGTATTGGCACATGCATGTAGGTATTTGTGTGTGCCTGTGTGTCCATGTACTTTTTTAAATGAAGTGCAGTTGGGAAGAGAATCTGGAGACAAGGGAGGTAGTCTCTGGTGTCAGATCCTTCTTATATGCCATGCAGAAGAAATCAGTTTAAGGATGTAGCCTCTTGTTCCCAAGAATGACTGTGTTTGGAATCATCAGGGCATACTAATTTTAAAATGACTATGGCCAGGCTCTAACAGTAAAGATTCATACTGAACAGGCTTAGGAAGGGGCTTGGGCATCAATAGTTTTTGTCTGGTTTTGTTTTCAACGTCTAGTATGTGGCCAGTGTTGAAAATCAATGCTTCAGGCAACCATGCTGCATAAAGATCATAATTAGGAAGTAACATGATGTGATTTGCCTTTTAGAAAGACCTGTCACCAGTGTAGATCAGAAGGGGTACAATTGAACACAGCAGAATACGATTTATTAGAAACAACAAGTTGTTAGAAAACAATCTAAAACTGACAACCAGAAAACAGTTAATTGAGAGGAAATATACCTCCCACTCTATCTCTGCGTTATTCATTATTGACTGGATAAATTCAATTGCTCACATGTCAAAGAAGAGAGTTTATTTGTGTTTTGAGTTATGTGACTCCTAAGGTATCAACCCACTATGATACACAGTGAATTTTAGTTCCTAGATATAAATAGATGTGTGTTTCCTGTTGAACATTAGATGCTACATGTGCATTAAGTACTGTGTAGTTAGATTTCCACACAATATATGAAATTATATATACATCTTTTTGAAACTGTTTATATGTTTATTAACTAATGACAGGAAATAAATTTTTTAACTCTCAAGTAGCAAGAAGGATACCTAATTAGATGCAACATTAACATGTTGATATTGTCTGATTTATGGTATATTGAAAGGGTTAGGGAATTACATGGTGAGAAAGTTCCAGCACTAGATTAATTATAGGAAGGTATTATTTAACATACCCATTATTGAAAGCCATTCCTAATTTGACACACAAATTAAGCTATACTTATTAACGTTTGGAAAGGACGTCTTTTCTTAATTTTTATTCTCTCCTGACCTAGCATTAAGAACTGAACATTTACCATTCATTCATTCATTTGAATGAAAGAACTATTCCAATTTAAATTGAACAAAATGTCAAAAAAAGGACTACGTTAGATACTAAAATGCTATTATTATCTGATTATGTATAAAATTACAACTAAAAGCAAGTAGGTCACTTTATGGGTTACATATTCAAGAGATTAATGTAAATGCACAAAGGGAAAGGTTAGAGAGGGCTATTAAAATAAATAATAAATAAAAACAGGGAACATCTTGAGAGCAGAGAAAAAGGTGAGGAGGCTGAAAGAGAAAGGGAAAATGAAACCGAATTAAGATGGTTCTAAAACCAAATGAGAGTTGTAAAGTTTTAGAACTAGAAAAAGGCATTAGGGATTATCTAGGCAATTAGTACAATTAGTGGGAATCAGCAGCTGTAAGAAGGACTTACAGCCTTCTCCATCCAAATTCAAAGGTCTTTTCTACTACTTATTGCTGCCTTTCCTACATAAAGTATTTTTTCTTGAAATATAAGAACTCTCTCTCCCCTGACCCTTGGCTTGTTTAAGGTCAATATTGGTTATTAAGCTTTGAATTTTAGCAGAAAAAATTTTAAGGGCTTCTCTGTCAAATAGATTCAAGCCCAAAGGCAAAAATGTGATGATCCAGTCTGTGTAATAGGAAAAGCTATTCTACCTCAAGATTTCCATGTTTGCCTGTAAAGTAGGCATTCCCTCCCTTCAGAATTACAGGGTGCTATCGAGAAGGAGCTTCTGTTTTCAGAGTGTCTTACCTCTGGCTGCACATAACTGCTACCATTTGAGATGTGCTTAAAAATACCAAAGTTGGTGATGTTCCCAAATATTCTGATTTAAGTGGTTGAACCATGGTTGAAAACCATTGCATGGGTGCACTTGAGAGAACAGATCAATAAGTCCCTTCGTCTTTCACTTGCATTCAGTCTTCTCTTCCCATCCTGGGCTGAATGATCAAAATCAGCTCTTAGCTATCTGAAGAGTCTGATAAGGCTTCACAGGATCTTCCCAAGGCCTAGATTTAGAGGGATGTGCTAGGAAACATTTGGCCACAAATCAAAGAGTGACGTCAAATTTATTTACACTTTTGGTGTGATTCATTCGTAATTTATCAGTTGATTTAGGACCCATTGGAAGGAAAATGGAGTAGTCGATGATTGTCTTTAAAGCCCATTTGTTAAGGTCTAAGACATAAGATAAAAAATATTTTGCATAATTGCTAAATAAGACATCACTGTGTTTAACAATAGTTCATATTCTTTAAGTCTGTATATCTAAGTCAAATGTAAAGGTATTTCAGCCAGAAATAAGAATATAATCTTTATCTTATGTCAGACTTATGTGTTATTTATACTAACAGACCTTAAAGCCATCTCTTTAAAAAAATGTGAAAATATATAAATGTAGGACTACAGTTGTATCTATATCTACTATATATATGTTATATATATATGTATATATGTTTTATATATATATATATGGAGAGAAAGAGAAGAAATGTCTTATTTCTCAATTAATAGCATACAAATGCATATTAATATATTTAAGCTGTGCCTTCCAAAAACACTTGTTTGCGAAATAATCAAAATGAGCAAGGGTATTATAAGTAGCAAGAAATCATTCGGAAATGGAAATGTGAATAAACCTATGTGTTGATTTCCTTAAGTAAATCAAAAATTCATTTTTAATCATTGTTTGAGTAAGGTAGCCATTAAATTTTCTTAAACCTGACTATATTTATTCAGATTAATTTTACGTTTTCACTTATGTTTCAGTTAAACCCATAAACCATACCCAGAATATTTTATAAACAAGGCATCCTGAATAATTCATACTGGATAATAAAAGGGTAAGTTTATCTCTCCATACACAGACATGCACACACACACATACACACAAACATACACAACACAACACAGGTGCATGCATAATATACATAGTCAATTCAGTAATACAATTTGTAGATTTTCAGTCAATGTAAAATGCTTGCATTTCCAGGGATACATAGCCATCTATTATTCTAGAAAAATGGCAAACAATGCATATATGTGTACATATAAATTGTGTGTGTGTGTGTGTTAATCTTTGCTTATTGCACACATCCAAGCTGCGTCTAGCAATGTTTTTAAACTGCGAATAAAGCATGCAAGACTTTAGCTCAGGAATTCTTATTTACTTTGGAAATGGCATTAATAAAAGAAAGGTGTCCTGGTTGTTGTTTTTTTCACTTGTAGTCCCTCCATACTGACCATTTCAAGTGTATGTTTTATCATTCCTACAATGTAATTCTCAACAGCAGGTCAATCCATTTCTCAACAGTATCTCAACCTTTAGTGTCTTGCTGGAGTACAGCGGCGATTCACAGGCCCAATCATAGCACACTACAGCCTCAAACTCTTGGGCTGGAGTGATCCTCCTGCTTCAGTCTCCTGAGTAGTTGAGACTACAGGCACACACCATGTGCCTGCTTAGTGTCATTTCTTGAAGTGGAATAGCTGTGCTCTGGCAAAACAGAGACAAAGATCTTTAATGCCTTCTGTCCTTTGGCTCCGGCAGTCTCACCTCATGTGCTGCCTCTTTCTCTGCTCTTCTTGATTCAGTCAAGGACCCAGATTACTTTCTGCCCTGCCAGTAAAAAATCTTCAAAATGTGCCCATATGAACCTGCCTCCCACAAATCCATAAATATTATTGCTATAGTTTGAAAGTTCCCTCTAAATCTCATGTTGAGATGTAATTCCCAGTGTTGGATGTGTTTGGGTCATGGGGGCAGATTTCTCATAACTTGTTTCCAACCATCCCCTTGGTGCTATCCCTGTGATGTGAGTAAGTGCTCATGAGATCTGTTATTTAAAAGCATGTAGCATCTTCCCCCTCACTCTCTCTTGCTGCCACTCTAACCATGTGACTGCTTGCTCCTACTTCACCTTCCAGCACAAGTAAAAGCTTCCCGAGGCCTCTCCAGAAGCTGAGCAGATGCCAGTGCCATGTTTCCTGTATATCCTTCCTGTATATCCTCCAAAACCATGAGCTAATTAAACCTCTTTTAATTATGAATCACCAAGGCTCAGCTATTTCTTTATAGCAATGCAAGAATGGCTTTACACAATCATCCCACTTTCACTTCATATATAAACACACACGCACACTGTATCTTATTTAACAATGAGGCTACTTTCAAATATCTGTGACAATGTACAAGATAAGAAAAATATGTTTGCTAAAGTGGCATTTCCCAAAATTATAAACTATAGAATATTAATTCCAGTAAATTCCTTGGAGTGAAGATGTGGAAAAGGAGGGTGGGGATGAAGGAAATTTCTTTAAAACTTTGGGAAGTGTCCAATCACAGTATAAAATAACATACATCAAGAGTCTTGTATGTTTTATAAATAAATATGTTTAAACTTGTAAATCTAATATATCCTAAAAGGACGCATCCACAAATTTATTTTTGTCATCTAACACTACTAAAATCCTTATAAGAAAAAGGAACACATGTACTCTTGCTTCAGTTACATGAAATTGTTGCCTCTGACTTTATGTGTTACACCATTTACTATATCCAGCAGCGCATCTAAACTAGTTCACAGCGGACCTGGTTGGAAGCCTGGAGAAAATCGGCAGTCTCACAGATAAATCTCCAGTTTATTGGGATGAGCTAAAAGAGTGTATTCTCAACAAAGTCTAGCAGGCTCAGCAATATGGGTTCAGTGTGGCTTCTCAAGACTCCCAGGTCCTCCTGGGCAGATGTGCCTTGTTGGTGGCAATGGCTTTCCTCCCGTCCAAGGAATTCTGCCTTTTCCCCCTCCCGAGAAGGAGCTTGCCATGCTTCTTTCAACCGTGTCACTTGGAACTCTAGCCTTTAGCAGCCATGTCAACTGCGATCAAAGGATTTAGATATCAGGTACCAATTTTAACTTTACTTCCAGTTTTTTCATGCTTCCTGGACCACAAATTATGTAACTATGACTAGGAGTCATGCGTGGCCAATCACATTGCAACTCTCTTGTGTGTAGAGGGCCAGCCTGTGGGCCTCTGTAGCCACACGAGCCATAGTGTGAAGGTCTAAAGGGAAGTGATCACAGCCAGTCTGGGCATGGCCTATGGCACTATCCACATGAGAATATTCTCTGCAGCGTGAATCCAAGAAAAATATTGTCTCCCCGAATACCCTAATATTGTTTTTTTAATGAATACTTTATCACATTTTAGTATAACATTTCCTTCTTCCCTTAGTCTGGCAAGGAACTTAGAGATAGGTCTTATATTCAATTGAAACACTAATTTGGATGCATCATTTTCATGGAATTTTGTTTATTTGTTTTTTAGTGAGCTACTTGAATCATGTTCATCCAAAATTAAAATATATAGACTGCTAAGAAAGCTGTGAGGTCTATTTTGAAACAGATAAATGAGAATGAAAGAAGTTAGAGTATAAGGGTAATTTAAACATACAATATTCAGCAACTATCAGAAAAAAAACTTACTGAAGAAATCTCCTATTCTTTCTGAATATCTAATGCTGATGAATAATGATTTAAAAAAAAAACATTTGACTTTTGGAATTTTATACTGAGGGATAAAAATAAGAATACTATAAAATGATTTCTGTATCAGAACATTCATTGTAGCATATTTAAAACTGAAATAAAGAAGAAGTAGTAAATCTCTAATATACCCTTAAAATTCTTTTTGAAGAATATTTAGTAAAGTGAGAAAATGCTCACAGTCTAGACTTGGATAGGAAGGCAATTGAAAATAATATGTATAATTAATAAAAATACCAATATCTGACTTTTGTGGAGTGCTTACTACATGCCAGACATTGTAGTTAGTATTTTTCTCTAGTTACAAAAAGAAATCATTTATTTTGGAAAATTTGAAATATATGCAAGTAAGTGAATGACACAATCCAAATTACCCATAATTGTTCACATAGGGAGTAAAACAAAACAACAACAACAAAAAACTAGAATGAACATTGACCAATATACCAGGAACTGTGGGAGGAGATTTACATACATTCACTCAATTATTCCTCCCAGAAAACCAGTGATGTAGGTTATTTTTGTTATTCATGCTCATTTCACCAGATGACACTGCTATAATAATAATAATAATAATAGGAGGAGGAGTTATAGCATCTCTTTTCTCCTTGAAAAATAATACTTTTAATGATGACCCTAAAGAGCATTAATGAAAATTAAATTTGTACTATCCACTTACATATTAAGTATGTTTTAATTCTTTTGTAATTAGTAACCTATTTGTAGTATCTATAGACTGATGTACAGAGGCAGTAAAATATCACAATTTAACTTTTATACTTTTTAATTTTCTTGGAATACAATGTCCCCACAGAAATGTTTAAACAGTAGTTAGTAACTGATTTCAGCCAAAAATAAATGCTGTTAATTTATTTACTTAGGAGCTCAGAAGAGGTACGCTAAGGAACTCTCTCACATACACACACACACACACACACACACACACACACACACCTGTGGAATAAGCATCTCTCACTCCCCTTAATGCTGAATGAACTCGCCAAGGGCTTTCGTTGGTAGTGGCCATAATAGATGTCCTCTTATGCTAGATTTGGAACAGGACATGGGAAGAGAGTCAGGCGTGGACTGGCACAGGAAATGAGGATTCTGTCAAAGTAGGAGGGGATATGGGTGCCATCTGGAGAGCTGAGATGAGGTACCTTATCATAAGGGCATCCAGTGGGCTCAAGAGAAAAGGGCTAAGATTTCCACAGGATGACTGAGAGAGGGCCTTCAACTCCCAGGTCTCTTAGCATGGAGGCTGTTCCCTAAAGGGTAGGGAAATTAGGCTCTCGAAACACCAGAACCAACTTGTCGCAGCTACTTGATCTTACATGGAAATAGCAGCTCAAACATTTTCATTGCTAGACATTCTGAAGAAATATGAATTTTTTTGAGTATTAAGAGACCCCATCATCACATCTATATTCAAAATGTCTTTTCATTTATTCTGTCAGCTGATGATTAGAAATGAAATTTGAAGTGAAACTGTACACACTTTTTACCTAGATTTATCATCCCTCTTTAAAAAATATTCTTGACTATATTCATTACTCTGAGCCGTTCCAACATTCTTTTTTATACAATTTCATCATACTATTGAATAATAATATGATAATATGTGAAATTTACTATTTTTTGGATTATCTATCTAACTCTTTCTACTCTAATATAATCAAGTTGTTTGGTCATTTAATATCACCACTTTCTCACTCATTACCTGTTCATTAGGATTGTTTACAGATAATATTTAGAATATAGAAGCGGAAGAAAATACTAGAATGCAGGCAATAAAAATGCTATTTCAAATTTATCATCTCTATACTGGCCCCAAAAGAAGAGTGGTACACTTAACAGAAGAGAATTATATTGCAAATTGTGCTTAAATAATAAAAACCATCATTTGAGAAAGAGTCTCCTTCAGAATTCTACTTAAAGTAATTTATTTGGGATGCAAAAGTGCTTTCAATTGTCTCTATTCATCTTTGCAGTCTTACTTTCGAGAGTCAGTTACAAATCTCATTCTGCATTTTGTCAGCTACTTGAACCCAGCTCTTTCATTTATGAACTTGAACTTCAATTCCATATTGTCAGAATAGTGCATTATTACAGTGTTAGGAGTGTATGTCTATTTTAATGGAAACTATTTTATATTTATGATTTCAAATGAAAATCAATTATAAGTCCAATATAAATCACAAATTGATTAATGTGGTCTCTTGCCAGTTTAAGAGGCTTTTAAAGGCTCTGCTACAGATGGCTGACTGCCGTGTTTTGATCCATAATTTTGTAGAATTTTTGGAACAGTCAAAACTGGGTATTCATGTTCTATGGCAATGTTTTAGGCATTTTACCAGGTAAAGGATTCGATATCAGGAGGTATTACATTCTGTCTACTAATTCATTTTCCTATAATACTTTAGTAAGGTTATCTCTACTGAAAATATATTATTTTCATTACTATTACTATGTTACACATTTTCATGAATATAACTTATTTCATGCCCCTTATTTGATTTTTCAAAGAGGAAAGAAAAAGCTAGATTTCTTGCTTTGTTAGTCATTAACGGAAACTTAAACTTGATAATAAACCAAAATACATCATTTTGTTAGAATTAATATAATAATCTCAAAACTATAATTGCCATGAGTGGAAATGATCATGATCATTTCATTTTAGTTTAATTAGAATTTATGCCTTTGAAAAGAAAATGTGAAAAAGTAATACATTTTTTCTCTGAATTTTGTATTCATAACTATATATATCTATTATATGTCATATATACATATACACCTTGATTATTAACGAAGCTAATATTTTTAGCCCCTAGAGTCACCCTCAGGAAGGAGATCTTGAAACCTTTTGATGATACCTTCTTCACTTTTACCATAATCCTTCATATAGTAATACCTAAGTCTCTCAGTTTCCATAAAGCATAGTTGTAATAAAGAGATCAGATCTACTTACATGCTATGTCTAGACTGGTCTAATTTTCTGATCTGAAATGAAAAAGAATAAGAGAGAGAGAGAGAGAGAGAGAAATATGGATAAAGAGGGAGGGAGGGAAGGAGGGAAGAAGGGAAGGAAGGAAGGAAGGAAGGAAGGGAAGAAAAGGGGGGAGAAGAAGGAATGGAAATAGAATGGATGGAACGGGATAAATTTACACAAAAATCAGGGTTTTCATGAGCATTTAAAAGAAAATACAAAGAATCATTTATTTTAAAAAGCCTTTATTATTGGTAGGATTAACCCTGTTATGTATCAGTTAGGATCTAACCTCTTTCTACAAGGCCATTTCCTTGAATAACTATGCACAGAAAGTACCTGATATAATAGGAACTCAGTAAGTAATGCACACCTCTACCATTACTATTAAAAATGTACTGGCAAAAGTGTTTGAAATGCAGCGTGAAGCTCTACAATTCTGCTACTGATATCCTGTGGCCTGGCTTGCTTTATTATCTTCCAACACTTGTTTACTAGTAAATAGATCATCCCAAATCAGTGTAAACATGTACCTTTCCTTAGCAGTTTTCTAGGACTATGTGAAAATATCACAAAAATGTAAAGACTTGGGTTGATTATTAAGATGAAATAAAACAGAGGAAATAATATAGACATTTATAAAATGTTAATATGTAAATTTTTTGTTTCAGAAAAAAAAGGAACTCAAATAAAATACCCACTTGTGGAAAGTTCGGACTGACCACGGTTACTAGGAACAGGGATGATAATTACTTTACAGTGCATAGTTATTCAAGGAAAGAGCCTGGAGAAAGAGGTTAGATCTCAATGGATATGCAACAGGCTTAATCCTATCAACATTAAAGAATTTTTTTTAAGATCCTGATCCCTCTTATGTCTGGAGCTAGAATAGTACTTCCTCATTATAGCTGACCTGACCAAAAATTACTACTTGAATCAATGAGTTAAAATATTTTTTGACAGATACTGTGAAATTTCATTATACTGGGGAATGGAGGAGGACGGAGAATGACTTCACTTGGAGGAATAAAAGTACTGTCCTTCACAACTTCCAAAAGCACAGTTCTTCCTCTTTCCCAAATGAACTAGCGTTAGTTATTGGGATCATTGTAGCTCAGGTAGCTACAATGTAGCTCAGGTTCCTGTCTGGGATTTCAAAACATGTAAGTATCTTACATGTGAAGCAAGAATTCAGGTAGAGTTACTCAGTTATTGTTAAGCACTACGATCGATATCTTTCCTTGCAGCCATATCTGGATGGATAAGCAACCCTTTGCATTTTCACTGAACTTTTAATTTCTAGTGATTTGGCACAACAGGAATTGATTATAAAATGAATAAGGCAAAATGGCTGCCTGTCGAATTATGGAGATTCTAAAAGATCTGTATTTTAATTGTCATAATAGACAAGTATTCAGCAGAAACTGTCATCTTGTAAGTTAGGTAACAGGATATTAGATACAGTTGTTCCTTACTGCTTCTTGAAACCCTTGACACCTAATTTGGATATCTGACTCCCTGATACAGAGAATATGATGTGTAGGCGAAAATTTAAACATCAAATTCTTTAGATTGGTAAGACCACATATACAGAAAGTATTAAGCAAACGCGGTGACCTGAAAAAATATATTCTGGAGCTAGTCTAAGAGACTGTGGAGTAAGGACATCTTGGTAACTGTCTATTTCTAATTTGGCAGTTCTAAGTTTGAGCAAGTCCTGGGGATACTGGGGATAATCGAGGACCACTTGTTCCTGAGAGCACTGCCCTGTGGTCAACCAGTCTATGTTCACAATGCTTATTGTGTTACACCAAGACCTGTAAGGTGTACCTGCCTAAAATAAGCTGGCCCCCGGTAGATGCAATGAACTTCTCCTGCCATTTGTATATAAGCCTGGGCACAAAAGGAAGCCTTTGAGCTTTCAAAAAAGCATCTGATCTGACTCTCGTTCACTCAGAGTTATCATTTGCAATTTTATGTTTACTTCTGAGGGCTTTTATAGGGAGCCTGTGAATTTCATCCTCTGTCTATCATTTAAAATAGTGTGAATTTTCCTACTTTATATCCTAACTGGTTGCCTTCTTCCTGCATCCTTTAAATAAGCAAACATACTTGATTTTACTTCAGTCATGCACGTCTGGTCTCCTTCAGTCTAAAACCCTTATTTACATTAGTAGAATACCTTGATACTAAGGTCTCTTATTATTTCAATTGATCCACTCAACTCCTAGAAGTGGAACAAAATATCTGTTTTGATTCCCATTTCAGATTGAGGAAACTCTGCCATAGATGATTAAGAAAATTATCTGAAATCTCCATGCAGGTAAGAGACAGATTACAGATGTAAGGGAAGGTGTTATAATTCAACTGCAGCACATTTTTTATTATATCTCATTGTCATGGAACATAACTTCCAAATTTAAAACTTAATCTATGGCATT
Organism: Cacajao melanocephalus; assembly: GCA_963573385.1. Lineage (NCBI taxonomy): Eukaryota > Metazoa > Chordata > Mammalia > Primates > Pitheciidae > Cacajao > Cacajao melanocephalus. The sequence goes on along the minus strand of CAUYLG010017953.1, from coordinate 31,537 downwards.
GTTGTAAAGATCACAAGTAATGATACACATGAAAGTGGTTTTTGCACACAAAACTATTCAAGACTCTTCAGTTCATAGAAAGTCTCCTGACCTTGCCTCCAGCCCCTAATAAATAGTTTTGTGATAAATTTTTTTTAAAAAAACCTTCCTATTAAGTTCAACATTATTATTTTCAAAATATGGAAATTAGAATATGACAATGACCTTTAATCCAAATAATTATGTGGTGTAGCTGGGTGCAGTGGCTCATGCCTGTAATCCCAGCACTTTGGGAAGCCGAGGTGGGTGGATCACTTGAGATCAGGAGTTTGAGACCTGCCTGGCCAACATGGCAAAACCCTGTCTCTACCGAAAACGCGAAAAAGTTAGCCGGGCATGGTGACATGCCCCTGTAGTACCAGCTACTTGGGAAGCTGAGGCAGGAAAATTGCTTGAACCAGGGAGGCAGAGGTTGCAGTGAGCTGAGATCATGCCACTGCCCTCCAGCCTGGGTGACAGAGCGAGACTCCATCTCAATAAATAAATAAATAAATAAATAAATAAATAAATAAATGGTGGGACCTGGGCAATGGGTGTTTGGGAGAAATACATATAATTGAGGAAAACAGGAAACCAAGATAATGATGATATAATAAATAATAATTTTGGTTTAAGACTAGTACATTTAAAGGTAAAATTGAATAAGGCAATAATATAATTATATAAAATATAAGCTTATCCTGGAAAGTCCTGTTTAGAAAGAGCCAGTTGATCTGGATTAATCTAATACATGTTGAATCCAAAGAAATGTACCTGGATACAGAATTTTGTAGGTTGAGGACTTAGGAAATGTACTATCTTTCAGAAAGTCTTCCGAATAAATATTTCCAAGAAAAGATATTTGGGTCTATCCTTTTCTATTGGCTGTCTTTAAAGCAGCCTTTCCCAAGTCAAGATAATAAATAAAAAATGTGCTGATATTACTATTAATTTGGCTTCTTTTAGAATACAAGAAGCCAAATTAATTTTTTAATACAGATTTCATTCTGTAAATCTAAATGTGAGTTATAGAAATGACTGTCTCCAACTCCTTATGTGTATACTAGTGACAAGAAGAAACCACACTGTGTTCTCCAAAAAGTCGGTAGTCTTGATATAGTTTATTTTTAGGATTTAGTTTTTATTCTTGAATGATGTCTTAAAATTGTACCTTTGCACTCTACATCTCCATAACTATATGTATAAATAGGGAGCCATTAGTTGATATCAACCATGAAGTTGACGTGGCCTTGAACTTCAAAATTTGAAAACTAATATATTTCTCACTATATGCGCCAGTTTCAGACAGACAGATTTTCCATTATATAAAGCTACATATAGCTTAGTTGGTCTACAGGCTTTCCCAAAAGAATAATCATTATGTCCCAAATCATGTGGTACAGGCTAGACAGGAAGAGGCAAGTACCTGGAACTGTGAACTGGCTCTAGGTAGAAAGAGTCAATGACACCTGAGGAGTTGAAGTAAAACTCAGTAGGAAGAATACAGACAGCAGATGGTAATGCAAGAAAACATTTGGCCTCCTGACTGCCCAACACAATGTAATGAAGGTGCCTCTACAGGCAGTACTCTGAAACTCAGTGGAGCAAATGATAAATCTGTCACAGTTTTCTGTCCCAGTTACAGAGCCAACATTTAGGAAGAATTAGCCAACTGTTAGAAGGAGAGAAAAATAAGAGCAAAGCAGAAATCCAGCCTTCGAAGACTCTTGTACTAATTAGATGACAAAAGTAGGATTTTTGACACTTGAAATAACAGAAAAAGGATGTGAAAGGAGAACCCAGTCTGAGTAAAGTGGCAAGATATGTAAAACAAGAGATGGAGTTGGAATTAGTGTAGTAGAAAGACTAACTTGCTCCTGAGTCTCCTGATGGTTGGAGCATCTTAAATCCCTCTTAGCTAAAGTCAGGCTTGGGCATAAGCCTGGAACAAGACATAAGAATTATGATGATGAGGTAAAGTGTCTCCCAGTAGAAAGAACATGAATATATTTTGCAACTGAGAAGCCAGTAGGTCCTAAGATGATGACATAGTCATTCGGATAACTCCTGATTTCTTAATATCCACTTAACTTTAACAAGTATAAACTTGTAACGTACTCCAGGTCTTAGGTAAGTGATTTTTGCTTGGCTAGACTTTTCACAGGCATGTTTAGTTAATATTAACTGTATCACTACTTAATGCTGCAGCCGATCTCTGAAGTCATGGACCTAGAGAAATCTTAAAATTTAAAAGTTTAACTGAATACTGAAAGAAGTACTCAAGAGAAAATGAGGAATAATATATAAATGAGGACACACATAATTTCTTCAATTATTCCTATATTTGTTGAGTTTCCACCTAACATATTATAACAGGATCAAGCAACTAAAGTTACTAATACAAAAGTGTTTTTAATGTCTATAATTGAAATACCTTAATTAGAGGCCACTAACCTATAAGAAAGATAAGAAAAAGTGACAATCATTGTTTGAAAAAATGTTTAACTTAATCTCTTTTATATTAGATTCAAACCATTTAAAGTTCAAGTTTCTATCAGGATTGTTTCTCCCAAACTTTTCTTACTCTCTAATACGGCATCGAATTTCAAGAGGAAGACATGGTCACAGTTCATTTTCTTAGTGTAAGTCTCTGGCCTTGCTCATCCTGTGTACCTGGTATGGTCTCCTGCTGATGAATTTAAAGGCTGGTGAAAGATGTGGGTGGGATGTTGTCTTAGCACTGGCAGTCCATGATTTTATTAGCTCCCAGGATCATAGTTATTTTCCTTGATTCATTGTCTCCATTTCCGTATTAGCAGAAAATGTATATATTTGATTCTTGGGCACAACCTATATGGTTCTTCAGTTAAAATGTCTACTTTGCAACTCCACCTTCAGAGTGACCTTGCTCCCTTCAAATTGCAGCTTTGTGGGAGGCATGAAAGCTCTTGTCTCAGCCACATTTTGCTCTATCAGTGGTGTTACTGAATAACTTACAGATTGACTATGTATCAATGAAAGTCAACAGGGAAGGAACATTATTTGTGGCTTTCTCACTTGCACACCAGCCTCCATCAATGCCATAATATGTCCACACAGATAGACAATATGGGTCTCAACCATGAGTGGGTGGTGAGAACCAAGACATACATTTCAAGTATTTTGTCCTTTTTCTGTCTCCATTCCATCATGACTCCTCCGGAAATCATCCAAAGAGACCTAGCTTCAGTTTGCAGAATGATTTACAGATAGTACGGATGAGAATTCCATTGTGCTACATTCTCAATCGTCTCAATGCTGTGACTTAAATGTAAACTGAACGTTCAAGTTTCTGACTTTTCGTTTGATATGTACACATGCTTGTAAGGAGGAGGGTTAGAGCATCATCTTTACATGGACTGGAAAAAAAAAATCTTTCTCTTCACATTTCTTTTCATCAATCTCAAATCCCTTCAAGGAAGTGACATAGGTCTTGATTTTCTGAGAGGAAAATGTGCAGAAAGAAGGCAAGAAAGACAGACAGCAAGAGGGTACTAGAACAAGAGAGGGAAGGTGGCTCATGTCATGTCAGTTTCCTAGCTGAATTCTCAAGCCTCTTGACTGCTTCTGCCTTTGCTTAGCTGTGCAGTACTGTCAGAGTGAGCTTTCTACAATGAAAATCTGATCATCAACTTCCCTCCTTAAAAGTCTTTGAAAACCCTAAGAGAGAGAGAGCAAGAGAGAGATAGGATTCATATATTTCAAATATATTATCTGCATTTGATTTATTATGTGCATTTAGGACATTCCTGAGTAGTCAAACTCAGGTTACAACACCTCTTCTCATCAAATTCACCAATGACTAAATGTTTGACAAATAAACAGTATAATTTTAAGAACTTATTTGGGCTAATTACGTTCTCTTATAGTAAATTCCTATATTACTATATGGCTAAGTTTACTTTAGTTTTATTTTATTTTTCTGATTTTTTTTTCTCCTGTCCTTCTGCAGAGCTTCTAATTCTCAAACAATACATCTTAAGGTCTGAGTTTCAAAATTGTGTACATATTACTCTTATGTTTTACAAGTGAAACTTCAAACTCAATAAACAATAACCAGAATAAATTTATCAACATACTCAAAACATTCTTTAAACTAGAACTTTATTTTTATCACCTAAATATCTGTAGCTAGGTTTTAAAAATTGTATTGCAAGTCTTATACAGGAAAGTAGCAATATTTAAATTTGTTTTTTTATTTTACTTTAAGTTCTGGGATACAAGGGTAGAATGTGTAGGTTTGTTACATAGATATACATGTGCCATGGTGGTTTGCTGCACCCATCAACCCATCATTTAGGTTTTAAGCCTCACATGCATTAGCTATTTGTCCTAATACTCTCCCTCCCCTTATCCCCTTAGCCCCTTAGCCCCAACTGACCCTGGTGTGTGATGCTCCTCTCCCTGTGTCCATGTGTCTCATTGTTCAACTCCCACTTATGAGTGAGAACATGTGGTGCTTGGTTTTCTTTTCATGTGTTAGTTTGCTAGGATGATGGCTGTGTTCTTTGTATTTCCTGAATTTGAATGTTGACCTGTCTTGCTAGATTGGAGAAGTTCTCCTGGATAGTATCCTGAAGTGTGTTTTCCAACTTGGTTCCATTCTCCCTGTCTCTTTCAGGTACTCCAATCAATCGTAGGTTTGGTCTTTTTACACAGTCTCATATTTCTCAGAGGTTTTGTTCATTTCTTTTCACTCTTTTTCTCTAATTTTGTCTGAATGCCTTATTTCAGCAAGATGGTCTTCAAACTTGCATATCCTTTCTTTTGCTTGGTTGATTTGGCTATTGACGCTTGTGTATGCTTCATGAAGTTCCTGTGCTGTGTGTTTCAGCTCCATCAGGTCATTTATGTTCCTCTCTAAACTGGTTATTCTGGTTAGAAGTTCCTGTAACTTTTTATCAAGCTTCTTAGCTTCTTTGCCTTGGGTTAAAACATGCTCCTTTAGCTCAGCGGAGTTTGTTATTACCCACATTCTGAAGCCTACTTCTGTCAATTCATCCATCTCATCCTCTGTTCACTTCCGTGCCCTTGCTGGAGAGCTGTTACAATTATTTGTAGGAGAAGAGGCACTCTGGCTTTTTGGGTTTTCAGTGTTTTTTCATTGATTCTTTCTCATTTTCATGAATTTTTCCAGTTTCTATTTGGATAGGGTTTTTGTTGCAATTTTTGTTGTTGATGATGCTGTTGTTGTCACTTTCTGTTTGTTTGTTTTTCTTTCAATGGTCAGGTGCCTCTTCTGTAGGACAGCTGCTGTTTGCTGGGGATTCACTTCAGGCCTTATTCATCTGTTTCACTCCCATGCCTGGAGACGTCACTTGAGGAGGCTGGAGAATAGCACACATGGGTGCCTGCTCCTTCCTCTGGGATCTATGAACTTCAGGGGCACTACCTGATGCCAACAGGAACACTCTTGTATAGGGTGTCTGACAACCCCTATTGGAGGATCTCACCCAGTTGGGTGGCACAGGGAGCAAGATCCATTTAACAAAGTACTTTGTCCCTTGATGGAGGGGGTGTGCTTCGCTGGAGGGAAACCCATTTGTCTGGGCTGCCCGGATTTCTCAGAACTAGCAGCAGGAAAGACTAAGTCTGCTGGTCCATAGAGACTGCCACCACCCTTTCCCCTAGAGGCTCAGGCCCAGGGAAATGGGAGCTCTGTACCTGAGACGCTGGCTGGAGTTGTTAGAGTTTCTGCAGGGAGGCCCCAGCCAGTAAGGAGGGATGGGTCAGGGTCAGGCCTGAAGAGGCACGCTGGCCGCAGTCTCCCACAGCCAGTGTGTTCGGCTGTGGGGGACACCTCTTGGGACTGAGCCATCCAGCCTCCCTGGCTCTGGCAAGGAAAAGCACAGCCCAGAGCTATAGAGATGGCAGCCACCATTCCCCTGCCCTGGAAGCTTAATGTGTTAGGCAGCTAGCAGTCCCATTGTTGCCTGCTGGAGTCCCATTGTGCCTGGAAGGAGCACAAAGGGCTTAGACAGCAGGCAGCCACAGCGGTGGTGCTAGGCACCCCTCCCTCTGGGAGCCCGGCAGACTTAAGCAGATTCTAGCTTACTGGCTATTGAGAATCTACACAGCTCTGTGGTTGGGACCCCAGGCCTTGTGTCATGGGCTCATGAGTGGGACCTTCTGATGCACAGTTCCATGGAAAAAGCACGGTTTCACTGGCTGGGTAGCACACTTACCCACTGCCTCCCTTACCGGGAGTGTGGAGGCTCCGCTGCTCCATGTTGCTCTCAAGTGGACCACTGCACCACACTGCTCTTCCTTCTTCTTCATGGGTCACACCAGCCACCTAATCAGTTCTGATGACAGAACCTGGATACCTCAGTTGCTGGTGCAGGATTCGCACACTGTTGTGGTTCTTTCCTACGGGAGCCTATGATTGCCACTGCTTCTAGTTAGCCATCCTGGCCCCTCAAAAAGTAGCAATTTTTTACATCATGGTTCAACATCCCTAAGTCCTATTCCACGGTATATTTGGTTTTTCATTTTTTAGTATTTTTATTATTTGCCTCTATATTTTCATAAAACATGCTTATACAGCTATGTCTGGTATTTTCAATTTTGTCATGTGCTGTTATTCCAAATTATTTATAACCCATATTCACCCTAAATATCATTTTAAAAATGTAAATGGTTCTATGGCTAGCACCATCTTGGTTGGGTTTTCTGTTACTTGCAGCCAAAGGCAATGTAAAATGACACATGGCCACAACACTGTTTGGGAAATCCCATCTCCTACCTAGCCCTTTTCTTCAAAATTTAGCTTTCCCATTTCTTCTTCCTGTGAAGTCTATACTGTCACCACTATTACCCTACACACACACACACACATACACACACACACACACAGTTTGTATTGTCTCACACCACCACAGGAATTTATCAATGCTCTCTCTTCATGATGTTAAAGGTATGAACCACTTGTCTGATATTCCAAAGAAATTGTCACTACTAAACAGGGCCATCAAGTGTCCTCCAACTTTTTACTATTATAGAGAATGATTCAGAATTTTCAGAAATTATTCAGCACACACTTACACAGCCAAGTTTTTCAGTTTCTGGTTCTACTGTTTATTAATCTTTCATTGTATGCTTCAAACTACTTGAAAAGGGCTTCCCACTTCTATTGTAAATACCAATTTATTATGCAAGAATCTCAGTTCAGAAGAGCAGCAAAAGGGCAGCCTATTCAGGGCTATATCATAATCTTCAAAAAGAAGGAAAGGTAAATGTACACTTTGAAAGTTACCCCATCCAGATGATCCTAATATGCCTCCATATCCTACTCCTGATGACAGTCACTTTTCTAAACATACCACATAAAGCTTTCTTCTGAATCTGTGACTCTAGGTATGTATTATAAATTATGGAATCATAAATGCTTATCTCAATAACAGTTCTTTTAGCTAAATTTGAGACATATAGACAAAATCAGGCTGACTATCTCCAATTAGATTCCCATGCACTTCAAACCCAACATATTCAAAACTTCTTTGAAAACCTCCTGCTTTTCCTTGAAATACTGTCTTTTTTCAACAAAACAATAATTTAACTAGTCACCCCACTCAGAATCTTGACAATCCTTCTTAGACTTCCCTCTTTCCACTCTTCACTATGTACATTCTGTTGCCAAATTCTAGTTCAATGCCATCTTCTAAATCTCACACAAATCTATTAAATCCTCTCTAGTCTCACAGCTAATGCCTTGGCTCAGGCCATGTCAGTTTCCTAGCTGAATTCTTAGGCCTCCTGACTGCTTCTGGTCTTGCTCAGCCATGCGGTGCTGTCAGAGTGAGCTTTCTGCAATGAAAACCTTATCATTACAACTTTCCTGCTTAAAAGTCTTTGAAGACACTAAGGAAAAAATAACTCTTGGTTTCAGCTCTGATTCAAATTCCAAAGCATGATCTCAACTCAGGCAGATATAAGTGAGGCAATACAAGTTGTCAACACATGAACACCACTTTACATTTGCCTAGGTGTATTAGTCAGGGTTCTCTAGAGGTACAGGACTAATAGCATAGATGTATATATGAAGGGGAGTTTATTAAGGAGTGTTGACTCACACAATCACAGGGTGAAGTCCCACAGTAGGCCATCTGCAAGCTGAGGAGTAAAGAAACCTGTCCAAGTCTCAAAACCTCAAAAGTACGGAAGGTGGCAGTGCAGCCTTTAGTCTGTTGCAAAGGCCCCAAAGCCCCTAAAAAACCACTGGTGTAAGTCCAAGAGTCCAAAAGCTGAAGAAATTGGAGTCCAATGTTCACGGACAGGAAGCATCCAGCATGGGAGAAAGATGGAGGCCAGAAGACTTAGCCAGTCTAGGCTTTCCACGTTCCTCTGCCTGCTTTTATCCTAGCTGCACTGGCAGTGGATTAGATGGTTCCCACCCAGATTGAGGGTGAGTCTGCATCTCCCAGTCCACTGACCCAAATGTTGATATCCTTTGGTGACACCTTCACAGACACACCAAGGAATAATACTTTGCATCCTTCAATCCAATCAAGTTGACACTCAATATTAACCATCACACTAGGAAACTTGTTTCTCATTGTGAAAAAAACCATCCCTGAAAGTGACTGAGGTCAGCAATGTGAATAATGTTGAACCCCTGTAATGCTTGTACTTCTACTGTCAGGCGTCCTTAGCACTTCCTGGTATGATCAAGGCTGCCCATGCTCATAAGCAAAGAGAGTGGGTGTTGAAAGCCCAGATTGGGCTTGTTGCTATTTCTTCATCCGTGAAAAAAAGACAAAATTCATCCAAGATGAATGCTTATAAGCCACTCCAGAAGTTTGTGTCTCTCAGGTGTATTTCAAGGTACTCCCTACAACAGTGAGGGGGAACTCACTGCCCTCTCCCTATTCTATTCTCCACTCTGCACCTAAAAAGATACTGCAAACCTTATTTTCTGAACCTGGAATATCTGTTTCTGCAAACAGCCCCAGTACTAAGTTAGGGTTTCAGTTCACCCATTCAGAAGGTTTTCAGTCATATAACCATAAATTCCACATAGTTTAACTCCTGTTACTGTAGGTAACTACATCTAGGGAACAACTGCTTGTGGAATATTCACAGACTTCTTGGATTTACCAAATGAATTAAAATCATCAATCTAAAATAGTTCTGTCTTTTTTTTTTTCAAAACAGACATTCTTTATTCTTGAAATACACTGACTTATGATAATCTAGCGATTAATTATGGCTACCTCTACGTTAACTTCATTTATTTTCTTTCACCATAGCTACATTATTCTCATTCACTCCAGCTTCTAGGCATCTCTTCTCTTTATTTTTTTTTTTTCTGTTAAATGGTTTATCCACCCAACAGAAGCTTTTCATTTTATGATAATTGGATTTTTGACAGGAAATCAAACGTTGCTTTTAACCCTTGAAAAGGGTTCCCTTGCATCATTTTCTGTTCAAATTTAGATTAATAATGTCACCTATTCTTAGAATTACATCAACCATTATAAAGTTTATTCCCAAAGAAAAACTTTTCAAAGGTTATAAGCAAACAAAAGACTATTTTTTTTTATATAAATGATGTGGCCCACTCTCAATTTAATTCCATTTTCTTTAATTATTTGCTGCACTTTAGATATGGTTTTATTATATTATTAGGTACAATTCTATTTTCTTAAATAAAGGAAAATCTTAAAAAATCACTTAAATCAAAAAAGCAGAATATCTCAGAGTATTACTCTTACCTCTAATATCTTACCTCTAAACACTTAACATTTCACTGTTTCTTATTGGTCAATTTCCAGGAAAACTCAGTTCTACCTTTCATTCAGCTGAACCAATTTCCTGAAAAGAAATAGAGCAGTGTCCTTGGAATTCATGGATTGACTTCAGAATGTCTATGAATCCTTTAAAATTACATGAGAAAAGGCGAATATTCATATGTAACTGTTTACCTTAGAATGATGGCACATAGATTTCAGAGAATTCTCAAATGTGTTCCTTGAAAAGCATAATTACTACTGAACTCTCTATTACAAGTATTACTTGGACAAAATAGTTAGAATTATGTTAGACAAACATAAATATCTTCTTAGTTTGGGCTTATTGTATATTTTCTATGAGAATATTAACATGTGTTATTACCAAAAAAGCCTCTTTTAAAAATTGTACTGAAAAATGACATTAAAATTTCCATATTGAAGTCTAAATTGATTTAGACAGATTCATTGTTTAAACTAACTCATGCTGTGCTGAGAAAACTATTATAAAAATCATGTCTTTACAAAGTTGTAAAGCTCCTATTGAAAATCTAATGTCCCAGTAAGATTCTGATGTTTTTCACTGTGAATTGTTAATTCTTTTTCAAGTTTGTTTAAGTAATAAAATATTTTAAGTGGCATATATTACTTTATATATGTACAACTTTATTTTAAGAATTACTTTAAGTTCTGGTATACATGTGCAGAACGTACAGGTTTGTTACATAGGTGTACACATGCCATGGTGGTTTGCTGCAACCATCAACCTGTCATCTACATCAGGTTTTTCTCCTAATGCTATCACTCCCTTAGCCCCCCAACTCCCCCCAACTCCTGACAGGCCCCAGTGTGTGGTGTTTCCCTCCATGTGTCCATGTGTTCTCATTGTTCAACTTCCACTTATGAGTAAGAACATATGGTGTTTGGTATTCTGTTCCTGTGTTAGCTTGCTGAGAATGATGGTTTCCAGCTTCATCCATGTCCCTGCAAAAGGCATGAACTCATCATATTTTGTGACTGCATAGTACTCCATGGTATATATGTGCCACATTTTCTTTATCCAGTGTATTATTGATGGGCATTTGGGTTGGTTCCAGATCTTTGCTATCATGTGCTGCAATAAACATACGTTTGCATGTGTCTTATAGTAGAATGATTTATAATCTTTTGGGTGTATACCCAGTAATGGGATTGCTGGGTCAAATGGTATTTCTGGTTCTAGATCCTTGAGGAATTGCCACAGTATCTTCCACAATGGTTGAACTAATTTACACTCCCACCAACAGTGTAAAAGTGTTCCTATTTCTCCACATCCTCTCCAGCATCTGTTGTTTCCTGACTTTTTGATGATCACCATTCTAACTGGCATGAGATGGTATCTCATTGTGGTTTTGATCTGCACTTCTTTCATGACCAGTGATGATAAGCTTTTTTTCTTTTCTTTTCTTTTCTTTTTTTTTTGCTTCATTTTTCTAATTCTCTGCTACTTGAGCTGCTTGCAGTCACACCTGATAAGCTGCACTGTCCCTGTTATATTTTGAATTTTGGTGTTTGAATTGCTGACCTGGCTGCTCTCTCCTGACTGCTAGTTTCACTGAAGTCTCTGGTCCTAGTTTCTAGCCTGTCTGTTCTTGTAAAAGCCTTGTAAATTCTGGTGTATTTATAGCCACGATTTCCTAAGTGAATTTCAGAGAACAATAGCTCTGAGAAATGTAAATAGTTGTTATTAAGGATCTCTGATCAAATGAGTGTGAAAAAAGCTGAGTTGAACAAGCCACGGGAGATTTAGTAAGACAGTGTTCCCAACTTGTTTGTTCTTTTTTGTCTTGCAGCTTATCTTTGAAGCATACCTGGAGAAGCACTACCTTATGGCCTCTGTGATACAGTCCAGCATATTATTTGTTAATATAAACATTTTAATGAACTATACTAAACCCACAGAAAGCTGTAGCATCATGAGTACACAGTTCAATTGATTTTCATAAAGTGAACATCCCTGTGTAACCACCATCCAGATCAAGGAAAAAAACACCAATAACACATCAGAAAATTCTTCTTATCCCTTTCTCCAGACACTACCCCATACAGGGAACAACTATTCTAATTTCTAGCACAGAAGACAGAGGTTATTTTCAACCGTTTCTTAGTTTGTATGAATGGAATAATGTAGCACATACTTTTTGTGTCTAGCTTCTTTGATCTATGTTATGCTTTTGAAATTCCTGCATATTACATGTAGCAGAAGCTTCTCTTACATGGCTGCATAGTATTCCATTGTAGGACTGTAACATAGTTTATGTATCCATTCTGTTTATAGACATTTGGGTTATTTTTAGTTTAGGGCTAATACAAACAATGCTACCATAAAGTTTATTGTACCTGCATTTTTGTACATGTGTACTCATTTTTGTTGGGCATATACCTTGGAGTAGAATTGCTGAGTCATGGGATATGACAAGGTTCAGATAAGTTTCCAAAAAAAAAAGGTATGAGAATGCCAGGTGCTCTGATATTTGTCAACATTTGGCATTGTCAGTCTTTTTACTTTATCCATTTGAAAAGACAGATCCCTCAGATAACTGATCCTTATTTATTATAGGGAGAGCTTTGTATGTGTTTGTGATCTACCTATTTGGGTCTTATCTCAATTTTTAATTGCATTTTCTGCATTTTCTTTATTGACTTATAGATGTTATTTGTGTACTATTGTCTGTTGTCAATTACATGTACTGCAAATATATTTTTCCATTTTATGTATTGAATTTTATTTGTTGATATTTTTGATAGTTCAACATTTGTCAATAGCTCTTAATTTTAATGAAGTATAATTCATTTGTTAGTCCAGCCTCCTTTGACCTGATTAGTAGTCATATGATATTGCCCGGATGTCTTTATAAAACAGTTCTTAACACGTAGTTTCTTTCCTGGGCTTAATCAATAATTTGCAGTCCATTATTTATAAAATTTAGAATTTTCCCCCTGATGCCTTTCTTCATTATTGCTAACTTCAAAGCCCTACTTATTTTATTAGAAACCTCTCATAACCTTGCTTTATATTCTCATAATTTGTCTTGTATGATAAAAATTATTCATGGCTCAGATAATTTTATAAAAAATAGGATAATTTCTTTGGGTAGTCCCTCATTCTTGACAGTTACAAATATCATAAATATAATTTACTCCAGCACCATTTCTTGTCGGGCCACCTCTTTCCCCTTCTTCATTCATAATGATTTATTTATTTAACTATTCAACAAACACTTATGGAGCGACTCCTATAGGCTGAGCCCTATGAAGGACATCATTATATAATGATAAACAAAATTGGGCACAACACCTCCCCTCATGGAGTTTACAGTCTAGAGGGAAAGATAAACATTACATCAATAATTACACACATTTATGTAAAGTTGTAATTGTGTTCAGTACTACAAAGGAAAGGTGCCGTGGTCTAGGGGTTGAGACTTTTCCAGGGAGGTATGTCAAGGACTTTATTCATCCTTGTGGATAAGGCACAGAAATGCTGACAAAATGCTGATGAATGATTTCTGGGAGCTTGGGGATAAGAGGAATTACTGCAAGCCAGTGGTTGTACTGGATGACAGCCATGGTAGGTGTCTTGGGGTCTGCTTAAGTGAGAAAACACAGTAGCAGCAGACAGCCCAAGAAAATCAAAGCATGTGTTATCTTTGGAATGTTTTGCAAGTTTGCTGATCCTCATTCTGTGGAGTAAAGGTTCATTTTGAAAGACTCTTGTTCTAAAACATGTATTATAATCTTTTCCAATTGCTTGAATAAAAAGCGTTTCATGAATATTTCAAGAGGTATCTTTCCTGTCTAGGAAATGCTGGCAGAAAGCCTGGTTCTCTTGTCATTCTGCCCACTTCTCTTATAGGGCTTTTTCTTTTTAAGACTGTGTGTGTGTGTGTGTGTGTGTGTGTGTGTAGACATTTTCAGAAGTAACCTAATTTGTTATGTATCTCCTTAGATGAAAACAGCTCTTCAATATACTTAATCCAAGATAAGTCACCTAATTCTTTGTATCTGGGAATGCCTATGGAGATAAATATGCCCATATTTTGCCAATATATTTTTATTATCTTTTGATCAGCATTATCAGTGGACAAATTATCCACTATTGGCAATGGATTGTAGAGCATTCTCCATTTTCAATATGGTTATTTTGATAATCTTTTATTCAACTTTTTAACTACCTATGTCATATAGGAATGTCATTTGTTTATTTTGCGGGGTTTTATTACTTTTAGTATGGTGAATGAACTATAATATCAGCAATATGTTTTATTTATTTACTGAGACAGGGACGCACTCTGTTACCAGGCTGGAGTGCAGTGGCACAATCTCAGCTCACTGCAACCTTCACCTCCCAGGTTCAAGAGATTCCCATGCTACAGCCTCCTGAGTAGCTGCGATAACAGGCGAGTGCCACCACACCTGGCTAAATTTTGTATTTTTAGTAGAGTCGGGGGTTTCACTACATTGGCCAGGCTGGTCTCGAACTCCTCACCTCAGGTGATCCACCCTCCTTGGCTTCCCAAAGTGCTAGGATTACAGGCATGAGCCACTGTCCCTGGCCACATTTTAAAATAATAGTTTGATTTTCTCTTTATTATTGAAAAGTAATAGAGATGACTTATAGATAAGACTGATAAAATGATGAAAATTAAAAATGATTACTTTTACAATTTTGGTGTATATTTTTATAGTCATTTAATTTTCCATAAGAATATATTTATTTATAGAAATGCTATTATACTCTAGATGCTGTTCTTTCATTTTGCTTTTTTCATTTAATTCTAGATAATGAACATTTTTCTATGTCATTACATGGCCATAAATTAACAAAATTAATGACTATTGCATATTTGCTCACTTAACATGCCATAATGTATTTAACCTAGAGTTTCTTTTTTTTTTTTTAATTTTTATTGTATTTTAGGTTTTGGGGTACATGTGAAGAACATGCAAGATTGTTGCATAGGTACACACATGACAGTGTGATTTGCTGCTTTCCTCCCCTTCACCTATATCTGGCATTTCTTCCCATGCTATCTCTCCCCACCTCCCCACCTCCCACTGTCCCTCCCCTATTCCCCTGCAACAGGCCCCTGTGTGTAGTGCTCCCCTCCCTATGTCCATGTGTTCTTATTGTTCATCACCTGCCTATGAGTGAGAACATAACATAGTTTCTAACAGTTCGAGGATTATTTCCTAGCATGACCCTAGCCCGTCTTAGAGTGCCTGCTTGAGAAAACTCACAACTGTCAGAAGAATTTACTTTTTGTTCCAGCAACACCTGACGATAGGGCTCATGTTTCTGTGGAAAGGTAGGAGCTTAACTTCTACAAGTGCCAGTTAGAAAACCCAGATAAATACATTATAAGTGGATGTCATTTGATACATGGCATTAAAATTGCTTGATAAATAATTTAAAAACTGTTATTAAACTTCACTAAGCCTAAATTTACATATTTTATAGCATGAAGATAATAATGATACTTATATTTCTGAGAATTTTTTCTTGTAAAGTGTTTTAAAAATGCCTAACAAATATTGAGAACTCAAAAAATATTAACTCTCCTCTTCCTCTGCAACCTCCTCATCTTCCAATCTTATTTTAAAATATTTTTTATCTCTTGTACACTCCTACAATTATATTTTACTTTTTGAGCCAACATCTAAACTTTTGCTCTTAATAGAGAAGAGCTTAGCTGTAAATACTTTCTGTTCATGATATCCAAGCTTTCTATTTCTTTTTCACTCTACAAACCATGTAACGTTTCTATTTTTTTTTTAGTAATTTTCAGAAATAAATTTAGTCTTTATATTTTGATAGTTGTTTGGCTTTTTAAAAAGTTTTACTAATTATCAACATCAAGATTCAAGCAACATCTTTTATTGTCATGTAGCTTTTTTTTTTTTTTTTTTTTTTACTTAAAATTCTGGGATAAATTTGCAGACCAAGCAGGTTTGTTACATAGATATGCATGTGCCATGGTGGTTTGCTGCACCTATCAACCTGTCATTTAGATTTTAAGCCCTGTGTGCATTAGGTATTTGTCCTGCTGCTCTCCATCCCCTTGTCTCCCACTCTCTGACAGGTGCTGGTATGTGCTGTTCCCCTCCCTGTGTCCATGTGTTCTCATTCTTCATCTCCCACTTATGAGTGAGAAGATGTGATGTTTGGTTTTCTGTTCTCATGATATAACAAGAAAATTAACATTTTGTTTCTACACATTACTCTCCCATTTTTCTGTTTATCATAAGATTACTGTGTGTTTTAATTGTGTATATGTTATTGTCAGGTTGCCTTTTGACCTTAGTGTTTGTTTGGGAATCTATATATGGTATTTATTAAAAATAAATTAACTGGTATAACTTTTCTTGAACTTTAGAGTAGTCTTGCATCCTTTTAAAATGTGTCTTTGGTTGGCTGCAATATAAGCAAATTCTGGTGATGTTTTATACAGCTATACTTTCTGAGTACATATACACTGAGAGACTCTTTTATAAATCTTAAATATTATTTAGTTTTTATTGTGGTAAACATTTCTAAGAATAACATTTTAAAATATGTTCCTTTTTTTCTTAATTTAATGTACATCCTTTTATTTAGTCTGTTCTCTCTAGATATCTGTAACTTTTTTAATGTTAAAAATCTAAAATTTTCAAATTTTAATCTACAGAATTTGATTATATAAACTTTTTACTTAAACAAGTCTTTGGGTATAGTTTCCTATTAATTTGTTCTGTTAACTTATTACAGACTTACAAAATTAGCATAAGACTTTATTTTTACTTTTTATACTCATAGTTCTTATTTTTTACATTATTTTATTATTTATTTATTTATTTATTTATTTATTTTTGAGATGGAGTCTCACTCTATTGCTCAGGCTGGAGTGCAGTGGCGCAATCTCAGCTCACTGCAACCTCTGCCTCCTGGGTTCAAGTTGATTCTTCTGCTTCAGCCTTCTGAGTAGCTGGGATTACAGACATGTGCCACCATGCCTGGCTAATATTTGTATTTGTCGTAGAGATGGGCTTTCACCAGGCTGGCCAGGCTAGTCTCAAACTCCTGACCTCATATGATCTGCCTGCCTTAGCCTCCCAAAGTGCCAGGATTACAGGCATGACCCACTGGGCCCAGCCATTTCCATTCTATTGAATAACCCAAAACCATCCTAAGTTTATTTTTCAAAATATAATGATATAATTTTCTATAATATTAATTCTATACTGTAACTTTATTTTTAGACTTATTTTTATTTAATGATTGCCTAGTGTATCATAATGCTCATAATACATACATAATAAAGAAATAAGCTATAATATATCTTTAAGCTCTTCATATGTAGAGATATGTTTAAACTGCACTGTGTGGTTTTGGCATTTTGATGAAGGAGATTTGTCTTTTGGTTACCTCTCTCGGAACATTATGTCGTTTGTGCCCATCTAAATCATCCATGGTATTTGAGAGTTGTATCTCTACTTGAGCCCACAGTCACAGGGATGCATCAGATATCACTGAAAATTTTTATTAAAGTAATGCCATTTTTAACATTTAAAGACCTGAAAAAAGTATATTTTATTAATAAATAATTTTTATGAAGTATGAAAATTGGCAGTAGTAGGTGCTAGGTAATGAGTTCCTAGGAAAACCTGAATTCAGATTGATTTTGGTAGGCTTCCAGAGTCACAAGCTACATGGTAACATTCAGCATGTCTCCATGAAAGATCTGCATTTAGATTAAAAAAATTGCTCGAACCTGTTTTGTATCAAACTAACAGGCTATCTTCCTACACCAGGAGATCATTATGAGGTAAAAATGTATTTATGAATAATATAAACAAAATATGATTGAGTACATGCTTAGGTTGCTTATTTTTTCTGATAAAAGTAAACAATACTATCACTTTATACTATATTGATCTCACAAAACTTGGAACATTTTGTTTATATTTGTTACCAACTTTAAGTAGTTTCTTTACAAACTGGAAAAATCTAAAAGTCAACCTAAACATAAGAATTTTAAAGATCTTGTCATAGAAAATAATGAAGTGAGTAAATGGGCATCCTTAAAGCTATTTGAAGGCACATTAGGTAAATGAAAAATTGCCTTCCTTTGTGTTCCTTAAGAAGGCAAAAATAAGTGGCAAGCAGGAAATTATATGAAGATGAATGTCAGCTCCATATATAATAACAAATAGCTTAATTAGCTTTGTAACAAAGGGTCACACTTCTCTCAATGTAGTGAATTATCTTTTTCTAGACAGATCCAAATAGATGCACTATTGCCAAAAGGGGTTTTTCAGGTTTTCTTTTCTCTAACATCAGATTTATAAACTGACTTTAAAATAGGCAGAGTTTAATTTCAATCATTAAAATATTTTGATAAAATATAACAAGTTTCTCATTATCAACATATAAAAATGCACTCTGGACTCTGCAAATCCTGCTACATTATATATTATTTTAAACATTGATTAATTCATTTGTTTAAAAATATTTATCAGACATATAACTTGTTCAAAGCACAGTACTAAGTACCAGGGATACAGCAGTGAAGAAAGCATATATGTCCCTGCTTGACTGGATTTTATGGTAGGCTGAATCATCCCTGCTTTCCACTCCACCACCAAATGTCCATGTCATAATCTCAATAAATATGTGAATGTCTTACTTTATGAGGAAAAAGGGATTTTGCATATGTGATTTAGGTTAGGGGCTTGATATGGGGAGATTATCGTGGCCTGTCCAGTTGCACTCAATATAGTTAATAAAGCCCATTATCAGAAAGATATAGGAGAATCAGAGTGAGAAAAGGTAATGATATGATGAAAGCCAAAGGAAAAAGGGAGATAGAAAAAAGAAATGAGAGGTGATAGTGGTGCAGGGCTGTGAACCCAGAAATACAGACAGCCTCTACAAGCTGTAAAGGCACGGAAATGACATCTCCTCTAGTATCTCCGGAAGAAACATAGCCCTGCTGACATTTTGATTTTATCCCCTTAAGACTGATTCTGGACTTATTACCAACAAAACAGTAAGATAGTAAATTTGTGGTGTTTTTAAACAGCAAAATTTGTGGCATTTTGTACATCAGCACTGAGAAACTAATATACAGTATATATTCTCAATTTGTCCTAAAATTTTCATTCTTGGGAAACAATAAAATCATCACTGGTCATTGTGAAAGAAGCTGCTAGATAGTCTCCAAGTAGGCATTTCCTCTTTCTGAGAACAAGCTAGACAATATTTTCCAGCTTCCCTTGTAGTACAGGTGTGGTCCTTTTACTGAGTTCTAGCCAATCGAATATGGGCAGAGGTAACATGCTCATGTCCGGGTCAGATATTATAAAAGGAGTCATATCTTTTCAAGCCTTTCTTTTTTCTTTCACTAGCCTTATACCAGGGATGTCCCTGTGGATGGCACAGCCACAGGAATTCTGGACTTTTATGTAAACAAGAAGTCAGTTACTGTTTTATTTGATCTGTATCTTTCAGATTACGAGGTCCATTTTCAAAGCAGTTAATTTCACCCTAAATAATATAGAAATTATTAGCTTAAAGTGGAGTAGTACCGTGATTTAAAACAACACCAACGACTAAACAAGATATTGACATCAGTTGTTTGATGGTAGGCCTTCGTACTCTGGCTTCAGTAGTTAGGTGTCAGGTAAGAGAGATGTATATTCATTTGTTTATAGTGGCAGAAAATGGAAAAATCATTTCATGAGATAATTTAAACAGTAAACAAATAGCTGTAACTCTGAGCTGTAACTCTCAGACAGGTTTTCTAAACAGTGGCAATATTGACATTTGGGCAGGATGCTTGTTTTGCATGGGGGACCATATTGTGCATTATAGAGTGGTCACCAACATTTCTTGCCCACTAGAAGCCAATCTACTTTTCCCACAGTCTTAACCATTGAGAAAGTTTCCAGATGTTGCCCAATTGCCCCTGAAGAACAAAATTGGCTCCAGTTAAGGACTACTGTTCCAGGCAAAACTGACAGAAAGAGCTAAAACATTACTTTGTTGTTCCTTGCAGCATAGAAATTCAAGAAAGAGAAATGAGCTTAGATGAAAGTTGATTGGTTTAAAAGCATAAATAAAAGGGAGTATACTGTCTTATTTGGGTTTTCCACAATATTACAAAACCAGCCCGCCTCTCGATCCCAAAGGTAGGAGATTAGAATACAAATGTCTTCAGTTACAATGATTTTTAACTATTTCTCAGTGAAACGTAATTCAGCATTATAGCAGAGATAAGAGAAAGGATTTTTTTTTCTTTTTTTTCAAATTTTATTCTAGAATCAGGGGTTCATGTACAGGTTTGTAGCAAACATATATTGTGTAATGCTGCAGTTTGGAGTATGAATGAATCTATTATCCAGGTAGCGAGCATAGTACAAGTTTTTCAGTCTTTACCCCCGACTTTTTTTCCCCTTTAGTAGTCTCCGCGTCTGCTGTTTCCATCTTTATGTCGACGTGCACCCAGTGTTTACCTCCCACTTATAAGTGAGAACATAACGATATTTGGATTGTTGTTTCAGTGTTAATTCACTTAGGAAAATGGCCTCCAGCTGCATCCATGTTGATGCAAAGAATATGATTTTATTCCTTTTTTATAGCTGTGTAGTATTCCATGGCATATATGTACCACATTTTCTCTATCCAATCCGCCGTTAATAGGCACCTGAGTTGATTCCATGTGAGGATTTGTCAGAGACCTAAGAGTTGAACTACCATACAACCCAGGAATCCCATTATTGGTTATATACTGAAAGGAGACAAAAGAGACAAAATTATTCTATGAAAAAGACACATGCAAGCATGTTTTCTTCTCATCAAAGTCTTTTTCCAAGAGGAGTGAGGGAAAGGAAGAGAAAGAGAGAAAGGATCTAAGAAAGCCTTAACTGTTTCTAGAAAATAATTTTAGATATAATTATTTACGTATGATGTTAATAGACTAGAAATCTTTTAAGTTTTGAGCTGCTTTATCACCAATGAAAACACAAGGCTTGGAATTATGAAACAACTTCACTGTCACCAAGCATGCACAATCAGAAAATGTGCCATGAATCAAAGTCAAGGGGGTATAGTCATCCAAACTAATGCTAGATGTCACAATGAATAATAATAGATAAGGAAGGATGTTATAGAGACAGTCAATAGATGGGCGCAAAATAAATAAGAGAATTGATCTCAAAGATTATCAGGGGTCTGATCAAAAAATATCCTCAACCACCCAAACAATGGATCTTCTAGGTGCTTGCAAAGCAAGATTCCATAACTGCTCTAAATATCTCATTCTCACCCTTTCCAAATGGATGATATTTTTGGTGGCTATTCCTCCTTCATCAAGATATATGAGATATGTGTGGATTGATGTATATAATGTCTCTTGTAGTTAGCAGGGTTCTAGCTTATAGAGACTGCATTGATCAAGATGTTCTGGACAATGAACCAGATGAAATAACTAAATGCAGTTATTTTCTGTTTGGAGATGTGGATAAGTATGTTCTATCTGTAGACAGATCATAGGAATATTTGGTAACCAGAAGCAATGATCATTACAAGAAATATTAGTTGTCTTTTAAACATCTTTCTGTCTTCCTGGTCATATAGTATTACATTCTCATGTTATCTTGATTAAGTAGATTTTTGTGCCTGGGATCTATTAAATAGATTGTAAGAAGCAATGTACACCATTTTCAAGAAAGAAAAAACAAATGCTCTTAAAGAGCAGCTATTCCTCCTCAAAATCCTCTTTTCTCCCCTGCCCCCAACAAGTGGATGCTGGTGACGCTCTATGAATGATCGTTTCTTTGGATTATTGTACAGAGAAAACCTGACCATAAAACAAACTCTGATGACTACTTAAGCATTTAGAGAAATGTAAAAAAACATCTTTTGTGTTTGAGTTGTATGTTTTGAGTCTATTTTTCACAGCAACTCATTCATTACTAATAGTGGTTACAATTGTATAGTTGGGTCATATTTTGGAATGGATGACTTTTCTAATAATTAACTACATAGGAAATACTGTTCTCTCTCTCATTGCTCCAGACACACACACACACACACACACACACACACACACACACACATGCAATTTAAATGCCTCAGGCTTTCTGTGTTTGTCTATTAATTTAATGGATCAGAGTCTGAAATAGTGCAGAAACACATGAATGAGGCCTGTCTCAGCGACAACCTGGCTCTCGGTTACTTTGCACTCAGTGGATTATGCATGATCATGAATAGCCATGTGAAAAAGATAACAATAAGTACCAAGATGCCCCTCAATCACTGCCTTCAATAGCTTACATACTTTATAATCTTTGATAATTTATTTTCTTATTTTTTTTTTTTGAGGTGGAGTCTTGCTCTGTCGCCAGGCTGGAGTGCAGTGGTATGATCTCAGCTTACTTCAGCCTCCCCTCCTGGGTTCAAGTGGTTCTCCTGCCTCAGCCTCCCAAGTAGCTGGGACTACAGGCACGGGCCACCACACCCAGATAATTTATGTATTTTTTTTCAGAAACAGAGTTTCACCATGTTGGCCGGGCTGGTCTCGAACTCTTGACCTTGTGATCCACCTGCCTTGGTCTCCCAGGGTGCTAGGATTACAGGCGTGAGCCACCATACCCAGCCAATCTCTGATAATTCAAGTGCAAGCTAAGGGCAAAGAGGACTTTTCAGTGAGAGATGATTTGCTTTCTGCCACTATGGTGAAAGAAGATATAAAAAGTTAAAGTTTTATGATTTTCCTAAAGTGGCACCTTTTGCTTATATACTGGTTTGTGAACTAAGCTATATCTTCATTTTAGTTGTTGCTAGTCACAGAATTCCTATATTATCATGTCATCTCACCTTTTACTACTTCACAGGGAGTTAAAGACAAAACAATTATGTGATTTGGCAAACTTAACGTTAATCAGAAATGGACAGGCTACTAGAGTGACATTTTGTGCAGATAAGTTTGAAGGTGTGTATTAAAGTAATCAGTAGAACAACTTCTGCCATGAGAGTCTTTGAAATACTTTCAAATATTTAAAATATGTTAGCGATAGAAAAATAATATACTAATTGAAACATAAAAATTAGAAATAAGCCTCTTCCTCTTTCTTTCTCTCTTACATTCTTTTTTTTTCTTTCTTTCACTCTTTCTTTCTTTCTTCTTTTCTCTTTCTTTCTTTAAAAAAAAATTAGAAATAAGCATAAAGTTAAAATGAAACAATAAAATTTTTGACTACAGTTTTATTGTGTTTTTTATAGCTTTTGCCCAATTTATATTTGAAATGCAATTCTAAGTTTTATTTAATGTTCTATATTGCCTCAGAATGCTGCTTTGAATATATAATCATAAATGTGTCTTTTCCACATGACCTCACATTTGGAGTGTTATACTCTCTCTTACACACATTGGAATAGTCTTTTTGTGAAATAACTAATTGTTAACTTGCATACCTACGAAGTAAATAAAAAGTTTACTGCTCATTACTACCATGTATTGAAATTTTCTTTCATTGACAGTACATTTGGATTTGCAGATATATGCACAAATATGTCATAATATGCAAATCAAATGTAGTTAACTTCTAAAAGTATTTTATGACTGATAATCAACCCATTTGGAATAGATAGCAAGAGTGTTCTGAACTTTGTCTTAGTACATAACATTCTTACTTATCACTTGGTGAGTCTTTAAATGGGATAAAAGTAAACTGACTACTGATCACTTAATTCAACAAGGTCATACATTCTATATGGTATGTTATAGTCAGTCAGTTCATGGGCTTAACCTTGTTATTCAGCTTTAGCTCAGAAAGACCTAAATGCCCCCGATGTCTATTTCTCATAACTAGAAAACTAGAATTTCATTTGTTTTATGTTTTCCCCCCCTCCCTGACTATTTGGGTTGTGTCCATAGGTGACCTTGATCCCATCCGACCACTATTTCAAGATTCCAGGGCCTGAACTGGCTTCTACCTCTTAACTAACTCTTCTTTCTGAAATCCAGGTCACATACTCTTTTTTTTTTTTTTTTTTTTTTTTTTATGAAACCTCCAGTCTAACTCCCAACAAAAATTCCACAATTTTGTTTCAGTTTATTTTCAGATGTTGCCTTTTCAGGTTTTGACCTACAAAGTTAGATGTCAAGCACTCAATTATTTCTTCATATCCACTAAAATCTTTCTGGAATTGCTGAATTCTTCTCCAATAGTTTTTTTTTTCTGTTATAGAACAAAGTCTTTTATGAGTTTATTTCACATTATATGTAATTTTAAATAATTAGGAATTTGGCCCTTCAAAGTGTGTTTATTCATTTATATTAACTGATTTCCACAGACATTAGGTTGAAAGTTTTTTTTTTAAAGAAAACAGAATTTACTAATTAAAAGAAATTTGAATGCCATGAAACATGAAAGGCTCTTATTGTTAAAAAGCTTACTTTAAAAAATATATTACTTTAACTATGAACACATTTAAATTAATTTCAAGATAGAAGTAAAGTTGACCAGTTTATAAACATCTGCAAATATATTAATAGCAATTCTGCAATAATGTAATTAAAAGTTATAAATTTCATTGTTGCCCTCCCATCTTTTAACATACCTTAAATTGTGTTTGGCTAATAAAAACCCATGCAATAGATGCTGATTACTTTTGTTTTTAAGCACCGTTAGGTAAAGCACAAAGATGGTTTTATAACTGCACTCTTTGCTTGAACTTAACCCATTCTAAGTTGAATGTAGTTTACATATATTAAATGAATGAATAAATGGGTGATTACTTATTGCATTTAGTCTGAAGTATCATAGCGCTTTTTGATTATTATTTATGTGTATTACTGATTCTTGGAAATAAATATGTTCCTTATCAATATCGTGTTATTGGTACTGATGTTTTATCTGATTCATCTGGAACAGGGTTGTTGAAGGATCTATTTGACAGATAATGGTTATTGTATATTAATCATGAGTCTTTTGTGTTGTCATATATTCATATCTGTAGGATCTCAAAGCAAAATGAGCAATACAAGGCTATTAAGATTTCTTTCTCTTCTTTGTCATTACATCATGGCTTGAAATGAACAATTTAGAAGTGATTTCCTCATTGTCATTGCTGTGTCAGTGACCACAAAGTGAATCTTCAGGCTCTAGTTTAGGATGCCATGGCAGAACATCTTGGTTAACATCTGTTTGAATGTCAGCATCAACATGATATTGATCATGCAGGAAATATAAATTTTGATCATCTTTTGGTAATTATGTACAACTGTGTAGACTAACTCTTGTTATCTGACATGGCTTATGTGATTAGACTAGCGCTGGCAAGGACTTTTACTCTCTTAATAGTTAGACATCTTATGGGGAGGGTCATATTGGATGTTCAACGAGTTACAGAATCAAGTGCACAATTCGCATGTGTCAGAGTTAGACACCGAAGGCAGGGAATGTGTCTTCCTATCACTCTAATTTCTCATTTCATCTAGATAAGCAAGTAGTGTTCAAAGGAAACTTGATAAGCAGTAAAACAAAACAATTAAAAATGGAAAATTAAAGGAAAAATGCTTTGTGATTTACTTAGTTAGATTAGCTAAAACACCATCCTAGCACCCAGAAATCAAATGAAATTGATCTATTCATGATCAAAATGCTGGGATTCTGGTGCCCAGAATGAAAATGATAGAGATCTTGCCAGGTAGAACTGCAGTTTATTCATGGTATAAAGAACAGATATATAATCAATAGTGAGCTGCAAGATGATCACTTTGTCACCTCACTCACATTCAAACACTGCAAGATAATGCTGCCTATCACAGCAGGCACTGATGATCAACAATTACATGTGATGGAAGCATTGGGCAGTTGCATTTTAGAGAAAGAGCCAAAGATAGATGGGTAATAATTACTTTAAAAATATAGGAAAGTAACATTTGTTTTAAAATAACACAAAAAATATATTTATAAATTATTTTTCCTTCACATCTAGATCAGTTATTATAGCTTTACTTGATTTCCCCATTTTCAATAGAATAGAAGACAGTATTTAAGTTTTCGTGATAGGACTTGGAAGCCAAAGTAAAACCAACAATAGTGTTTCCAAATGGAGACTAAATAAGTGTGTTTTCCATAAAATAAGCTATAGTCTTAGCTATAGATTGCTAGATTTTGTTCTTACTATCATTGAGATTTATTTTTAACCATGCAACTTTTTTTAGCATTAACTCTTCCCAGTACTCCTTAAGACACTAGAGCTAGTGTTTGTACATATCTACATTTATAACATAGAAATGCGTTGAACTGTATAAATGACAATCTTTGCTGTTGTTGATTAAATATGATTTTTCATTGGTAAGTGTTACAGATGGCCTCAAGAAAATTACAGGTGTATTGTAGTTATAGGAGATCTGAAATGAGTAGAAAACATCAATTATGAGCATCCATGCAGTAAATTAGTTTATACACTTTGCTAGTTTTAAACAAAGAACTTTTGCTCTTTGTATTTATAGCCAAGATTAAGGCGTTAAATGTAGAATGTTTTCTCCTTTTCTATATTATAGATAAGCAATGTGTAATAGGAAAATAAAAAAATAACATTTCTGTTTTGATTGGCAAGCATTTACTTTTAAATTTATTATGATTTTTAAAGATTTCAACAATACAGATCATTTTATGTGTGAATTTTTACTATTTTGTTAACCATTTTTGATACTGTATTTGTGAATTGTTTTGAATTATGCATTTTGGTAGGTTAAAAATTACATTGACAAAATAACTTTTGTGTAATTTCACATATGATAGTGTTGATAGCTTATATGTATAACATTGGGGCTATTCCCAGTAATTAATCAACCAGACATCTTTCTTCAAAAGCTTATTTTATAACTGAATAGACTTTCTCAAAAGGCAGTGAACTTGCAAATATTTAAATGCAAATTGGTGTGGCATTATTAAACTGTATACTCAGGCACCACTAAATTACTTTTGACTCATAATTAAACACTTATTCTAGGCATTTGAACTCCCTGCACTTAATGGAACAATCAATTGCTGCATATATTTGAACACTGAACAACTGGCTTCATAAGTTGGATCTTACATCATGATATTCCCTGGCTTATCAGAGAACATCTGTATAAAATTTAACCATTACCATCTTTAGCTACTAGTGAATATTCTGATGATAAAATGTATTTATACTAATGAATTTTTTAAAACAGTTGTTAGTAATTACGACTGACTCCATGAAGGTAAATTATGTTATACAGAACAAAGACAAATGAAAAAAAAAAAATCACAGCTCATTTGTTCAACACATTGGGCCCTGATTATTCCTCATAATATCCTAATTAAGATGATTAAGTCATATAAAAAGGACTTCATCTATATCTATATATTTGTGTGTATAAACATACACACATTTTTAAAATAGTCAAAATGAGAATCATAATCAAACAAAAAGTTGATAGCTACTTACAAAAAATGTACTCGTTGGGTTTTGTTTCAGAGATTTTAATCCAGTTGAGGATAAATTGCGCTATCACATGAAGACATCGGAAAGCTGTAGACACAAAACAAAGCTACCAATTATTTGTACAAGTAAAGACTATAGTAGAAGGGAACACTTGATATAAAAAGGAAGGGCTGGGTATGGTGGCTCACACTTGTAATCCCAGCACTTTGGGAGGCTGAGCAGGGCAGATTACTTGAGGTTAGGTGTTCGAGACCAGCCTGACCAACATGGTGAAACCCCATCTCTACTAAAAATACAAAAATTAACCAGGCATGGTGGTGCACACCTGTGATCCCAGCTACTCTGGAGGCTGAGGCACGAGAATCTTTTGAACCCAGGAGGCAGAGGTTGCAGTGAGTCAAGATCCTACCACCATTGCACTCCAGCCTGGGTGACAGATGAGGCTGTCTCAAAAAAATAAAACAAAATAAGAGAAAAAAATAGAAGAGACGGCAACACTGTCTCACCTTCCATCAAATCAGAAATTTGTCCTAACAGTCTTCCCTCTTTTATCTGAGTCGTTTATCTCTACCTCTCTATTAGTGATATGAGTAAAACTTGTTTCAATATTTTCCTTCTTAAAAATAAACACTTCCCCGCAGATGCCTATTTTTTTTCTCTGCTTTCCTTTGTTGCAAAATTTCTCAACAAACGTATAGACTTGTTTCTGCTGTGTCATATCTATCTCTATTCAATCCACTATGATTCAGTTTTCATCTCTGCAACATCCCTGCACCCATTTTGGTCAGGGCTCCTAGCCCTCAATACTTACCAAATATAAATAGGTTCTCAGTCCTCCAGTCTGTACTTTATTAACAACCATTCAAAATATTTGACCGAGTTGAACAGTTTCTCCTTCCTGGAATGTCTTTTCTTTCTTGGCTTTTGTGCTTTTCGTTTATGTACTGGCAAGAAATCTATCTACCCACCCATATATCTAGCTGCATATCTATCCATTCATTCATTTTACTAGAAGTCTTAGAAAATTGCATGTGTCTTACTACTTTTTTTCCTATAACAGAATACCTAAAACAGGGTAATTTACGAAGAAAAGAGGTTTATTTTGCTTATGGTTCTAGAGGCTGGGAAGCATCTGGCAAGGGCTTCATGCTATATTATAACATAGTAGAAAGTAGAAGGGCAAATAAATGCATATAAACATTCAAATAAACTTTAGATTCTGAGAATATGAATGAGATTTTGCAAAAGGATAATATTCTTAAAACTAGAAACTTTTGAGAGAAAATGTATATGTTGATTTCATTTAAGTGTTGTTTAAAATATCCAAAACTATCTCAGGAAGTGCAGAGCACAGGGTTTCCTTCATAGGATCATTCCTTTTTTTTCTCTTGGTGCCTAAGCCATTTATACTTGCTGATCTTTAAGAGATTTAAAAAATTACATTGAAACTCTTATCTTTAATTAGATCCCATTTGTCTATTTTGGCTTTTGTTGCCATTGCTTTTGGTGCACGGCAAAAGAAACAATCATCACAGTGAACTGGCAACCAACAGAATGGGAAAAAATGTTTTCAATCTACCCATCTGACAAAGGGCTAATATCCAGAATCTACAAAGAACGAAAGCAGATTTACAAGAATAAAAACAAACAAACCCATTCAAAAGTGGGCAAAAGATATGAACAGACACTTTTCAAAAGAGAACATTTATGAGACCAACAAACATATGAAAAAATGGTCATCATCACTGGTCATTAGAGAAATGCAAATCAAAATGACATTGAGATACCATCTCATGTCAGTTAGAATGGCGATCATTAAAAAATCTGGAGACGGCAGATGCTGGAGAGGATGTGGCAAAATAGGAACACTTTTAAACTGTTGGTGGGAGTGTAAATTAGTTCAACCATTGTGGAAGACAGTGTGGCAATTCCTCAAGGATCTAGAAATAGAAATTCCATTTGACCCAACAATCCCATTACTGGGTATATACCCAAAGGACTATAAATCATTCTATTATAAAGACACATGCACATGTATATTCATCTAGGTACTGTTTATAATAGCAAAGACCTGGAACTAACCCAAATACTCATCAATGATAGACTGGACAAGGAAAATGTGGCACATATACACCATGGAATACTGCACAGTTCATGTCCTTTTTAGGGACATGGATGAATCTGGAAACCATCATTCTCAGCAAACTGACACAAGAACAGAAAATCAAGCACTGCATGTTCTCACTCATAGACAGTGTTGAACAATGAGAACATGTGGACACAGGGAGGATAGCTTCACACACTGGGGTCTGTTGCGGGAGGCTATGGGAGGGTGGGGAGGGTGGGGAGAGGTAATGTTCGGAGGAATGCCAGGTATAGGTGATGGGGGGATGGAGGCAGCAAACCACCTTGCCATGTATGTATCTATGCAACAATCTTGCATGATTTGCACATGTACCCCACAACCTAAAGTACAAGAAAAATTAAAAAATTTTAACAAAAAAGAAAAGAAAAAGAAATAGTGACCAGAAAAGACAAAAAACAAAAACAAAAAACTGTAAAGTAAATGCTATTATTTCAATCAAATAAATAGAGACAAGTCAGAATTAAAGATCATTACCTTGCCTAGTTATAGATAAGGGTTAGAGCCAATGTTAAAAACAACAACAACAAACTAAGTAGCTGATTCAACCCCCATCCATGTTTCCTGTGTTACATACCCTACTGTTACATTAATTTTTGCTGGATTTTTTTGGTTTGGGATGGTTTTGTTTTATCATAAATAATATTTCTTTAAAACTTCTTCTCTATTGGGATGTACGAGTAGAGAGGGCAATAATTTCAGTCAGTTATGTTTTAACACTTTTAATGTGGTGTTACTAAACCTTCTTCATTCAATACAGTTTCTGGATTGAATTGTTCAGTCTCCCTTCTTTTAATATAGTAAAAAGTGATGTATAGGGAAAAGGGTATCCACCGGTGTCCCCAGGGTCTTCACTAATCTTTGCTCTTGGTTGCTAAATTTGTCTAATTATTGACCTGTAAGACTTGTCATGCTTGCCTTGCATCGGGTTATGTGTAGGTGCCCATTTTAGAGTGCAGGACCCCAGACTTTTGCTATGTGTATCTGAGTTCCAACCTCCAGAAGCCTATTTGTGCTAATCCAAAGGTCTCCCTGTGTTCCTTGCAATTCCATGCCTCTTGCCAGTCACCAGCAATTGTCTTGCTCTTTTTTATGCACATTCAGGTAATGAGGATCCAGAAAGCTTCTATAAATTCATATATTTAGCTATATCTACTGGTGATACACCATTATCCTATGGCTAATAAAAAATGCAAATGCCTAGGTCTCTGCCTAAAAGTTTTAAATAACGTCTTATTATGCCTGGGGATACATGTTACAAATTCACATATACTTGGGCTCCAACATACCTGTCTAGACTATAATGGGCGTCTCCCTCACTTCATGCACCTGTGGGCCCAGAGGCCAGGGAAAAGCACCCTTAAACTATCCCCTACTCTCTCTTTTCCTCCTTCTGTTTCCCTGACTTGCCAGTTAATCCCTCGATCTGGAAAAGGCAAATCTTTATTTATTTTTTTCAATGTAATTTTTTTTAAAATTGTACTTTCAAGTTCTGGGATACATATGCAGATCTTGCAGGATTGTTGCATAGGTACGCACATGCCGTGGTCCTCTTTTTGCTGTCTCCATCCCCCAGTCACCTACATCATGCATTTCAAACAGTGTTATCCCTCTTCAACCTCCCCACCCACCTCTGTCCCTCCCCTAGCCCCCCAGCCCCAACAGACCACAGTGTGTGAAGTTCTCCACCCTGTGCCCATCTGTTCTCATTGTTCGACACCTTCCTATTAGTGAGAACTTGTGGTGTTTGGTTTTCTGTTCTTGTGTCAGTTTGCTGAGAATGATGGTTTCTCGATTCATCCATGTCCCTACAAAGGACACAAACTCACCCTTTTTTATGGCTGTATAGTATTCCATGGTGTATATGTGCCACATTTTCTTTGTCCCGTTTATTATTGATGGGCATTTGGGTTGGTTCCAGGTTTTTGCCATTGTAAATAGTGCCACAATAAACATACGTGTGCTTATGTTTTTTATAATAGAATGATTTATAATCCTTTGAGTATATACCCAGTAATGGGATTGCTGGGTCAAATGGAACAGATCCTTGAGGAATCACCACGCTGTCTTCCACAATGGTTGAACTAATTTACACTCCCA
>CAUYLG010017951.1:0-32550 GCA_963573385.1 Cacajao melanocephalus | reverse complement strand
TCTTCAAGGAGAACTACAAATCACTGCTCAAGAAAATACGAGAGGACACAAACAGATGGAGAAACATTCCACGCTCATGGATAGGAAGAATCAATATCATGAAAATGGTCACACTGCCCAAGGTAATTTATAGATTCATTTTGTTTTCAAATGATACTTAATAATTGTACATGTTTATGGAGTACAGTGTTAGGTTTCAACACATGTATACGTTGCATAATGATAAAATCAGGGAAATTAATGTATCCGTCAACTCAAATACTTGCAATTTCTAATGAAAACACAGCATTAAAATATATAAAATTAAAGATATTATCTGGATAAAATTATATCTTCTAGCAATTTTGAAATAGTACATTAATAATCTTATTTTTGAAGTTTTATTTATCCAATGACCATTTTTCCAATTTATTTATTTTTAATTTGTTGTTTGTGCCTTTCTTCCTCTCTCAAATATCTGTTGTGATTTGGTGTATATTCATAGGTTATAGTAAGTCACCAAAAAGCTGATTGGAAGATTCATATTTGTTTCTAGTAGGCCTGATTATTGGTTGATCAGGGAGCCATTTTATTAGAGAAACCTGAATGGCAGTGGGTGGAATATTTTTTGAGGGATTAATCAGTTACTCTGGAGGAGAATTCTGTAATCATCTGACTAGAGGTTTATGCCTCAGAGCCAGTATTCTGTAGCTGCAACAAAAGGAGGAGAATGGAAGTCATACTTATTTGTATGTGGAATGTTAGTTAATCCCAAATTGTCAGTGAACTGTGTCACACTGTCCTCTAATGATGGGCTTCCATATATCTTCAAAGACTTTCTGGTTATTATTATCAAATTCTCACCAGCCCAGAAATAGTATGTATGTTTGCCTAACTGAAAAGAAAGACGCTATCGCTGGTAATTTAATAGCTTCTCTTACAATCTTTTAGGAGTTCATTTTGTTTTCAGCACATTTTTAAGAGTTTCCAAACACTACTGTATCCAGGACTTTTCCTGGATATTGAGCATGACTAAGCTTCATTTTGTTGACATCACTCCACTGCAGGCACTTATGTTTCAACTTTCTCCTTTCTGTTTAATCATTTTGCATTGTTTTCATCCACCTAAAACTCTATAAATTGCTTAATTGCTGTGGTCTACTCTACCATCAGACATGTAGGGTTCACAGCTTTAACAAAAATGTATTTGTCCCTTCCTATTGTTCCATTAGCACAGTAGTAGACAAAAATGTGTGTGTTAAATCTTCCATATAGTGCAAAGATGTACAATGTAATTGTGGCAGACAGGTTACTGTACCCCCTGCGAAGATGTCTATGTCCTAATCTCTGGAACCCATCAATAGGTTACCTTACACAGAGAAAAAGAATCTGCAAATGTGATTACATTAAAGATCTTGAGATGAAAAGATAAACTTGAATTATGCAGGTATCAGAGTAGAAGGTGTGATAACAGAAACAGAAATGGGAGAGATGGGGGTGTGGGAAGGGGGTAGGGGAGCGGGCTACAAAGTTGCTGGCTTTGAAGTTGGAGAAAGGAACCACAGACAAGGAATGCAGATGGTCTCTAGAAGCTCGAAAAAGGCAAGAAAATAGATTGTCCCTGACCCTACAGAGAGAATGCAGTCTGCCAGTATCTTGATTTTAGCCTGTAAGACCAAATTCAAACTTCTGACCTCTGTAACTGTAACATAATAAATGTATGTTGTTTTAAGCCAAAAGTTTGTGATAATTTGTTACTTCTAAAATAAGAAACTAATTAGTAATAACTTTGTAAAAGGTGTCATAAAAGATAATGTACAGCCACACAATTCCATATTTGCTTAAAAATCTATACACACCTGAATACACATACATACCTACAAATACCTGCATACACATAAGAAAGATGGTAAGAATTTTATTCATCAAAATAATAATGTACTGAACTCTGAGTTTATGCAGGGTTACATGGGATTTTAATTTTATTCTTTTTTTCTTTGTAATTTTAGATAGCCAGTAATGAATAGAATTAGCTTTTCAATTGAAATCTAATAAAAAATATTTCATCAAAGTTCTTACCTTAAAATTTAATGGTGTTCTTTGCTAATAGAGGCAGGCCATTTATGTCAATAACAAATAACTCTTAATTTTACAGCGTGGAGAACAATTACACAGAATCTAGGACAAATGATTTGAACATAAATAACTGAAGGACTCACACAAAGAAAATATCTTTGAAGGAGTACAGTTACACACATTTGGCACAAGGTCACTAATGTCCACATGTAGTTAATGCTTAATGAAATCTTATCACACTGTTGTCCTCTGCTAGGAAAGACTAGCAAATAATGTATTTCATTGCTTCCATTTTTCCATTTTGTTCCCATGGTATCAATGCAATTCACATGTCAATAATGCATCTTGGTCTTGATTAGTCCAAGAGGGAAGTGTTTCCATGTCACATTATTTCTCTGTTTTTGCCACTTCAATATGTATCTGCCCAGAACTCAGTTGATATGAAAATGTTCATATGTGCTGAGGGAATACTGTTCGTATACCTCACACCCCTCTGAATTTTTCATTTTAGGTAAGAATTGAGGCTCGCTGAAATGGAGTAACTTGCCTGAGGTCATCCTACTAATGAAGAGTGAGACTAAGATTTGAAACTAGGCAGTTAAAGTTTAGTGCATGTAGAAAGAAAGAAGATAAGGAGGACGGAAGTAAATTGTGGAAAAGCTCTTGAAGATACTGCATTAAGTCTTAAATAATAGGATTTTGAGATTAAAAGGGATATCTTCTACTGAAACCAGTTTTCTGTAGATCCCTGAAGCCACGCATCACAGACCATAAACTACCCCACCAGTACTCGGAAATGAATGAGTTGGAAAATTCTGTGATTCTAGATGATCTGTACTCTAGCTTAGGAGCTGAATATTCAACTCCATCCTAGCATACTTGAGTTCAAGACAATATTACAATAATTTGAGAAGAATTTCTTGCTTTGAGGAGATGAAGAAACCACCTCTTTCTCACAGAAAATTTGATTTTAATTTAAAAT
Organism: Cacajao melanocephalus; assembly: GCA_963573385.1. Classification (NCBI taxonomy): domain Eukaryota; kingdom Metazoa; phylum Chordata; class Mammalia; order Primates; family Pitheciidae; genus Cacajao; species Cacajao melanocephalus. The sequence continues at coordinate 29,513 of CAUYLG010017951.1, read as the reverse complement.
TACACAGTATACAGGAATTCTAATAGAATTAGTTCTTCCTTGCCTGGCCATTTCTCAAAAAGTTTGGCTTTGCAGCAAATAGACATTCTTATGTAATGGAGTAACTTAAGAACAAAGCACAGGCTTCTTGGCTTTGTTTTTGCATGGCAGGTTTTCTAGTTGGATTGAATAATGGCAACATCACTGTCAAATATCCCTCTCACAAACATTTCTCATGAAGTAAAAGAAACTGAAATCACTGATTCACCTTGGCCATTAAACGTGACACTTCTACTTCTAAAGGTTTTATTACTCAGATTCAGAGTTACACAATGTGTTAAGAATTTAAACAAACTAGGTAGAACGAAACAAAATCAACCCTGCCCTGAAGCCAATTTGTATGAACAACAAATTGATAATGCAGTATAAATTGGCTAACCATGTCTCCAGTGTCCCCGTGTAACAGCTCCAAACCAAGAAAAAGAGGGTGACAGAATTTACAAGCTGAATAGGCCAAGGTTGTAGATCAAAACTCTAGCCAGCTTTAAGGCTTCAGGCTATTTGTATTTTCACCCAGATTCCTAGTGAACAACATGTTTTTAGTGGCTCATGGCCAAATTAGTAAATTCTTTCTTTTTTATGTGTTATTTTTATTTTGGGGTTTTTGCATATATAATAAGTAGAACATACCGACGACCTTGAAATCCTCCTTGTCCTCTATTCCTTTTCTATCCTCAGCCCTTTTCAGGGCCAACTGCCAGCACAGAGGGTATGCACGTTCCCAGTCCATGTTTTGGTATTTTAGTAGGTGGATTCTTTCTTGACACCTCTTTTTCACACACCCACATTTAATCCATTGGTATATCCTGTTGGCTTTAGCTAAAATATATTCAGACCAGCTCTTACATCAGATCATGTTACTACCCTCACCATCATAGGACTTTTGCCTTGTGAGTTACCTGACAGCCTCTTTGATATTATTATTACTCTAAGAGATAATTACTTTTCAACAGAAGAAACTTGAACTTGGAGATTAACTTGTTTCCAAATTCCAAAAGAAAGTGACTTTAATGGACCAGAATTACACTGCCTTGCACACTTTGGTTCACTATCAGGCATTGTATAGAAGTAGCACTACTTTCTGCTCCCTGCCTCTCAATTTTTACCACAGAGAGGTCTGCCTGAGGAAAAAGGAAATCTCTCCTGTAGATGATGAACATTGCATTTCCACGGCCTTGAAAGACCACGATTTCCCATTATAATAAGCAGCTTACTCTGGAATGAGAAGGAGACCGGCTGATTAGTAGGATGGTTGTCACATCATGCTTATCATCAGGATGGGGACATCATGGTCATCAAGTATTTTTTGTCATCTCACTCCAAATAGGGTTGACTCCATTTTTCTTTCCTCACTGTATTTTAACCATTCCATCTATACCTGCATATCCTTATTATAGCTTTCACTCATAATACACTAAGTCCTTCAGGGATTCTCTCCTTTTGCTTTGTCTCATGTTTGTCAATTTTTTGTAGAATGAAGTTTGGAACATTCGTAGATACGTATTATAAATAAAGTTGACAAAGCACCTTTACTTTCTCTGTTGTGTGTGTATTGTGGTGTATGTGTTTTCCAGAAAAACTTCAGATTAGAACAATGCCACTGAATGTCTCCAGTCTTAATAGTGCTTTCTTTCTGCCATTGGATAAGATGGGTTTTTACCCTTATGATGATTATTTTGGAAAGTAGGTAATCTTCCTTTAGAAGAAAAGAACAAAAGAAAGACAAATCAAATCAAACACAAACCTCTGGGCTCTATTACAGCATTAGGCTTTATGTCCCAGAGCAGGTTGGAGCATACCTTTGATATATGAAAATTTGTCATTCCTGGGTACATTTCATTTACTGAAATGCTGTTTGAGAGCAACTTTATTAAAGATGCAAGACACTGGTACAATGCCGCTTTATTTTTTGTCACTGCTTTCATATAAAATCCTCTCTCCAAACACGTTGGAGAACTAAATAATACAAGACAGGAGAGAGTGTTCTGTATAAATTATACAACACTATGGCATAAAGACTAATTTAAAGAATCACTTAGAGAGCCAATAGCTAAGACTTAGAGAAATGGAAAGAAATAGGAGTAAGTTTTAGATTTTTTTTTTTTTTCTGTCCAAAGGTTATGGAGAGTGTTTGAAGTAAAATAGAATTCCTGGTGGAACATGGGGTCAACATTTTATTTCCAAGAAATGCAACCTTCTCATGATTTTCCTTCTACTGCGTCACTTTATAAGTTGTCCCCAGTGCTTTTATTTGTGAAGAACATATGAGTAATGTTCATAGATACTGGTTTCCTATTATAATTTAAATTACTTGAAAATCTTAAAGTTAGGGTTATCATCCACATACCAAAGTAAAAATCACAGAGGTAAAATGACCTGTATATGTGGTCATACAACTCTCATATAGCAAATCCTTAAGGGAAATCCAGGTTTAACAGAAATCAAATCCTTGTGCTTGTCACCACTCCAGTGAACTTAGCAAGAACTAGAATTAATGAGCCGTATCTCTCATTGAATATATTCCTATAATTTTTCAACAATGCTATGCAGCCAAGCACTCTCAATCTTTGTTCTAACACGACTCAAGGGCCTTAGTTCACAAAAACAAAAGTAGCTAGAATTGTATGAACCTCGAGTAGAAGGCCTATAAAGAATTTTCATTGTCCTAAAGCACATTCTATTTCTATGCTCTTACATTAACAATCGTGGAGCATTGGGCAATACACTTCTTCACCAGATATACTGAGGTGACATCATCTTTCATCTCAGGACCTGGAATAAACCTGAATGGGTGGGGTGACAGATACTGTACTCATTTTCCTCTTCTTCCTTGTTGGTAAGAACCCCAATTTTGTTCTGGAAAAGAATATACTCACTTCCAAATGAGGATTACTCTATGATGATCAGAAAGATTCTGGTTTGCAGTTTCCCAGCCTCTCTTGCCCCAGGGAGCACGCATAAGTCATAGTCTTGCCCAATGAGACTAAACTGAACTCTGTGAGCACTGCCCTCCTTTTTCATTAATCCTGCTCTAAACGTGGCTGTGACGAGCAGAGCTGAAACATTCATTTGGCAACCATGTTCCTGCAAGCAGGAAAGTGAAGGTAATATGCTAAAGACTGAAAATAAAGAAAGGATCTGAACTTCAAAGATATTGTCAACAGCTACTAACCTCTAAATATCTGATATGTGAAAAAAGCAATTCTTGTTTAAGGCACTGTTTGTTTGGTTTTTAATGTTATTTATAATTGAATTCAATCTTAATGGATAATTATAAAGAATTCCAGTAGACACACATGAATATGAGAAAGGGGGTTAGAGTCGAGTTGTAGAGAGATAAATGCAAGGCTAAAGAGCAAGAGAAGAATTCCTTTTGTGATCATACTTTTCGACAAAGTTGCACTTCTCTGTGACATCTAAACTGTGGATGTCACTACCAAGGCTGTGCATGGTTTATAAAGGTCAGGTAATGAAGCAGCCCTAACCATCACTTATCTAGCACACACAATTGCTGCCTTTTCCCTTTGCCCATATGTGATTGGGCACATGTGTTGGTGTGCATTTTTACACAAACTCTTACAAAGGCCAAGACCTAGGCTACAAGTCAAACATTTGGGTTCTATCCCTGGCTATTCTACTTACTAGATGAATATATTAATCAGGCTAGATTGTGCTGCAATAAAATAATAAGTATTAAAAATGAAATAAAATAAACAATCTCCAAGTCTTACCAGCTTAAAAGAGTAAAGTGTATTATTTGCTTACAGTACTTGCCCATTACGGGTCAGCTAGGAGGCTTTGCTATATCTTGTCCTCATTCAGTGACTGAGGCAGAGGGATGTTCCATCTCCCTGCTTCTATATTTTCTCTGATAGAAAAATGGGCACAAAAACTTACACATGACTTTTAACGCTTCTGAATGAAAGTAACCCATATAACTTTTGCTAAATTTTCAGTGGACAAAGCAGGTCCTGAAAGCAAGAAAATAAAAATACTATAGTCCTGAAAGCAAGAAAATAATAATACTAGCATGAAACTTCAAGGGAAAACAGAAAATGCTTGGGAAAATGTACACAGTGACTCTAAATGTGTTATTTCCCTTTTTGCACGCTCATTTTCTTAATCTCTAGCAAAAAAAGGAAAAAATTAAATTCTTCCTTGACTACTGTAAACACACATGATCCTGTAAATGGCTTAGTTTGACTCTTCACCTTTTGCTCACTAACTGTTGAAGCTAAAATAAAGCAGCTACTTGCTATTAGAAAGACAAAGCCTGAGTAACCTTCTTCACTCTCAGCAATTTAAAACAGAGCATACAGCTAGTAAAATAACATGAAGTATGGATATCTGTATCTTCTATGTTGCATCAAATTAGTGAAATATTTTTGCCTAAACCCAGTATCTCTGGCTTTCTATTATATGAAAGCAACAGAACAATTAATATTTTAAACACTCAGTACATCCTCTGCAGAACACTAGTTGGCAAAGTATACTCTTCAAATATGCTGAGTAAATAGCATGGGGTAACCCACCGGAGCAAAGAAGAGTGGATTGTGTTCTAAATTAGGTATGAAGACCTGATATGTCCTGAAGGCAAAGAGTTTGTGGACGTTTTTCCTCAAAGCCCAGTAAGAATTCTGTTTCCTTCCTGTTGCCTAAACTCCTACAATTTAGTAAGGAAAGAGAGCCTATGCCTAATGTTCAAATAATATGCTACCATTAACCACAGAATCAAGAAATAACCTCTAGCTTTTTGATACTTTTGTGCTATCCTTCAAAAAAAAAAAAAAAAAAAGCTTCTGTGAACTTCTCATGCAAAATCTCATTGCTCTTCCAACACAAAAGTGATTTGCCAGAATGTGCAATGTGCTTATGAGTGACTTTATTGTTTCAGTTTCATATTGAGGAGCTGTGCCTTCAGACCAGCTTCTTAACTGCCAAAACTGAAGAAAGTGTTCTGAAGCAGCAACTTCAACTGGACCAAACTTCGTTACTAACAGGACCTGATATTTTACATATTTTCCCTTAGGGAAAATGAAATTATCATCCACATGTTTACAGGGCATGAGATAACAACCTAGACTTAACAGTGACGTTTTTAGGTTGGAATTATTCACTTGTTTTTTGTTTTCTTAATCTGAGAAGTTAAGCAGAGAAGCCCAGAATTGTTGCACCTGTACACTTTCATGTTAACAGCTCATCCCTGCCTATTCTCCTCAGTTAAACAAAAGAGATGCTTCCAAATGTGAGTGACAAAGCTGCCAAAATGGTGATGAATATTGCTTTCAAAGCTGATAAAACAATCTCTTGATATCATCATTCAACAAATCACAAACACCTTCAATGCAATTTGTATTATGTAGGGTTTTATTTGTTTCAATTTACAATGAATTGAGTTTTTCAGAGGGAGAATGAAAGTAAGAATTGGTTTATTATGAAAGAACCACGCTGGGAACAGAAAAAAGAGAGATTCACCCAATCCTTGGTTGCTGTATGCTCATTGGAGAATGACAGTTTGTTCTTTATATAGTATTTGGCAGAACAGGGTTATAGATCAGGGGTCCCTGATCTGTGGCCTGTTAGGAAGTGGGCTGCGGCAGGTGAGTGAGCAAAGCTTCATTTGTATTTACAACCACTCTCGATTGCTTGCATTACTGCCTAAGCACAGCCTCCTGTCAGATCAGCGGTGATATTAGATTCTCATAAGGCTATGAACCCTATTGTGAACTGTGTATTTGAGGAATGTGCACTAAGTCTCCGAAGGAGCTAGGCTGTGAGTTCCTTATGAGAATCTAATACCTGGTGATCTGTCACTGTCTCCCATCACCCCCCGATGGGACCAATTAGTTGCAGGAAAGCAAGTTCAGGGCTCCCACTGATTCTACATTATGGTATGTTGTATAATTATTTCATTATATATTACAACATAATAATAATAGAAATAAAGTGCACAATAAATATAATGTACTTGAATCATCCTGAAACCATCCCCTATGACCTGCCCTTCTGGTTCTTGAAAAAACTGTCTTCTATGAAACTGGTCCTTGGTGCCAAAAAGGCTGGGGACCACTGTTATACATTAAAAATGGAATAGATGAAGTCTTGATGGGTGAGACCCCATGAGAGCAATGCTGATTAAGAATGGCATAAGGTACAACCTAATGTCATTCTTAACTTGCCTCAGTTAATTGTTGTTGTCCTAAGGTTAACCAACAACTTCTCTTTCGCTACTCTTTGTATTACAACCTGTTGGATAGCTCTCTGTAGCATCCGCCAGGTCCTCATAATTTAGTATTCTTATTTAAGTTCCATCTAAAGTCCCCCTACGTCCCCTGTGATGCACTCTTCCAGGGTGATGTCATGCTCCCTTCCACTTTGAGACCCCTGAGGGACATACAAATAAATAATTCAAGCTTAGCATTATTGTTTCATAAATTGCTGCCATTCAAAGTGCAAGCTAGAAACCCACATGAATACCCTTGATTGAATATAGGTAAAGAGCAGATTCACTCTCCAAATCTCTAAAAGTTTTCATAATAAAAATCTTTCGTTTCTCTCTCCACCCTACTTTCTATCAATACCTTGCCTTTATATTACCTGGATTACTAAAATAATTGTCAAATTGTTCTTACCTCCGTTCATAACCGTAGAGTATAGGTAAAAGCCATAGTCTAAACCACAGCATATGTGAACACTTGGCAACACTAATCCATTTCCATCACTGCCCTACATAAAAGTATTGTCTTTCCAATGCTTTCACGATGAAGTTTAAATTAATTAGCTTATCATATAAAAAGGATAGTAAATAAAAACATGATCCCTTTTTTCATAGCTAATTTTAGTGGGGTGTGTGAGGGGTAACAAGCAAGTAATACAAAAGTTACATTTCAGTGTGATGATGTGTGCTGATAAAGACCTGGATTTGTGCTATGGGAGCATAGCAAAGAAACTGCTAAATCAGGCTGGAGGTTAGGAGGTGAAATTTGGAGGAGGTAATGCTTTAGCTGACTTTTATAAAATGAGTAGGGACTACTGGCAAAGAGAATAGACAAAAGGCATACAGTACTTGGTATATGGTAGGTGTTTGCTAAAATAAATACATGTAGGCTAAAGTGTATATGTATGCATGCATGCATAATTTTACAGTATATCATGGATATTTATCTTGATTGAATAGGTCATCCACCAAACACTTATGAGATGTGACTACTCCAGATCTCAGCTGTAAAAGGTGAAAGCTAGATTCAATAATCTATATTATTAAAATGTTTAAATCTAAGGAGAGTAAATATTAACACAAGTAGCAGACATTTATTTTCAGGTAAAGATGGAAAATCCAAACATGGATAATTGAAACAACCCACAAAATTCTTAGTAAGTTATTGGGACTTTCCTCTTAAGCAATAGAGGTCTGGAATCATAGTTCCAAACTATATATCAACTCCCTGTCATTTTGCAGGAGGTAGTTTCAGAGTTCTCCAGCATGTGTCTCATTATCTATCAAGCACAGCCACAGTATGACAACCTCCTCTTCCAATGTCCTAGAATATTGCATTGTTCTCCTGGGAGATGTGCATTATCCATGGCGTGCTGAATATTTGATTTCTCAACTAGAATCTTCAGTGTTTATGGGTAGATGCTGAAGAACATAAGAAGTCACACATTTACAAGAATTTCTTAAAGTTAAAAGTTGATTTTGGTATGAAATATAAAATATACTCTCCTGATAATGTTTCCTTCATTATCAATGTCTGCTACCTGTGGTATTTATAGGATGTGGGTTTGTTGCTGTTTTTGTTTCACTTTGTTTTTAGTAGAGGGCTGAAATCAGAAGAAAATGTAAAATGCTGGACAAAAAAAAAAAAGAGGTCTTGTGAGTTTAATAAATCTTGGACAAAAGTGAACCCCTATGAGACTATTTTATGCCCCTTATCTAGCTCGTTGGCTGTACAGGTGAAAATAAAATTTCCCAAGTGGCTGATTAGACTGTATAAAACACTCTAGGACTCTAATGGGCCAGACAATTCAAAAGGGAGTCAATAATATAAGATTCAGTTTGATCTGTTAAAAGAAGGTTGTTTTGCTTCTTTATTAACATACCTACTTCCGTTTAGGACTCTTTATAACTAACTAGCAAGAGATAGTGCCCTCAGCTCTGGTCTTATCTGATATAGCTGAATTCCTCCATGTTCCCCCAAATTGGTTACTGTCTATCAAATTCCAGTTACCTTTTTGGAATTATCACACCACTTATAAAGTATGCTCCATACTGAAGCAAAATCTGGGCAGCACACTTAACCTTCCTGTTTCTGCTTCTCTTCTGCCTAGTGAGTGGTGTCAGTGTCTTGATATCTTAATTTACTTGTCAATAAGAGTTATACCCAGCACAAAACCCCCTCTTCAGAGAACAATAAAGTTTGACTAGGCAATATTTATAAAGGGCATCTAGGATTCAAAAAAAAAAAAACCTTATTATTAAATATTTTGATTAAGAACAACAAAGAGAAAATTCATGCTATGTCTGTTCAATATTAAAAACAATGACAGCCATAAATAAATGCTGAGCCATATTTTGTAGTCATGTATCTCTTTCCTCCCGAAGGAAAACAAAGGGCTTGACAAGTACATCAAAATGAAATACTGAGTATATGAAGGGGGAGGGAGGGAAGAACACCAGTGATGTTGACTGGCTTTATCATTTTTGTTGTCTTTTTATAACCCAGAAATGTGGCATTTCTCATTAAAATGCCATATTTCATGGTGTTGGAACATAATGTGAACTGAGTCCTTCCAGTACTTTTTTTTATATAAAGGCATGAGAATTTAAGACTTAATGCCAGTTTGCTTTTTTCATTCAAGATATATTCTTTTTTAATTTTAATTTTAATTTTTTATTATACTTTAAGTTATGGGATACACGTGCAAAATGTGCAGGTTCGTTACATTGGTATACATGCGCCATAGTTGGGTTTGCTGCATCCATCAACCCATCATCTACATTAGATATTTCTCCTAATACTATTCCTCCCCTACCTCCCCACCCCACAACAGGCCCCATTATGTGATGTTCCCCTCGCTGTGTCCATGTGTTCTTATTGTTCAACTCCCACTTATGAGTGAGAACGTGGTGTTTTTCTGTTCCTGTGTTAGTTTGCTGAGAATGATGGTTTTGAGCTTCATCCATGTCCCTGCAAAGGACATGAAATCAACCTTTTTATGGCTGCATAGTATTCCATGGTGCATATATGCCACATTTTCTTTATCCAGTTGATCAATAGTATTCTTTGCTATTGTGAACAGTGCTGCAATAAACATACATGTGCATACATCTTTATAGTAGAATGATTTATAATTCTTTGGGTGTATACTCAGTAATGGGATTGCTGGGTCAAAATGTATTTCTGGTTCTAGATCCTTGAGGAATTTGCACACTGTCTGCCACAATGGTTGAACAAATTTACACTCCCACCAACAGTGTAAAAGCATTTCTATTTCTCCACATCCTCTCCAGCATCTGTTGTTTACCAACTTTTTAATGATCGCAATTCTAACTGGCATGAGATGGCATCTCAATGTAGTTTTGATTTGCATTTCTCTAATGACCAGTGATGATGAGCTTTTTTTAATGTTTGTTGGCTGCATAAATGTCTTTTTTTGAAAAGTTTGTGTGCCTTTGCTTACTTTTTGATGGCGTTGTTTTTTTCTCATAAATTTGTTTAAGTTCTTTGTAGGTTCTGGATATTAGTTCTTTGTCAGATGGGTAGATTGCAAAATTTTTTCTCCCGTTCTGTAGGTTGCTTGTTCATTCTAATGACAATTTCTTTTGCTGTGCAGAAGCTCTTTAGTCTAATTAGATCCCATTTGTTAATTTTGGCTTTTGTTGCCATTGCTTTTGATGTTTTAGTCATGAAGTCTTTACCCATGTCTATGTCCTGAATGGTACCGCCTAGGTTTTCTTTTAGGATTTTTATGGTTTTAGGTCTTATGTTTAAGTCTTTAATCCATCTTGAATTAATTTTTGTATAAGGTGTAAGAAAGGGGACCAGTTTCAGTTTTTTGCATATGACTAGCCAGTTTTCCCAACACCATTTATTAAATAGGGATTCCTATCCCTGTTGCTTGTTTTTATCAGGTTTGTTGAAAGTCAGATGGTTGTAGATATGTGGTGCTCTTTCTGAGGCCTCTGTTCTGTTCTCTTGGTCTAATATTCCTTCTGGTACCAGTACCATGCTGTTTAAGTTACTGTAGCCTTGTAGTATAGTCAGGTAGTGTGATGCCTCCAGTTTTGTTCTTTTTGCTTAGGATTGTCTTCACCATATGAGTTCTTTTTTGGTTCCATATGAAGTTTAAAGTAGTTTTTTTCTAAATCTGTGAAGTAAGTCAATGTTAGCTTGATGGGGATAGCATTGAATCTATAAATTGCTTTAGGCAGTATGGCCATTTTCACGATACTGATTCTTCCTATCCATGAGCATGAAATGTTTTTCCATTTGTGTCCTCTTTTATTTATTTGAGCAGTGGTTTGTAGTTCACCTTGAAGAGATCATTCAAATCCCTTGTAAGTTGCATTCCTAGATATTTTCTTCTCTTTGTAGCAATTGTGAATGGCAGTTCACTCATAATTTGGCTCTGCTTTTTTTATTATTAGTGTATAGGAATGTTTGTGATATTTGCATATTGATTTTTTATCCTGAGACTTGGATGAAGTTGCTTATCAGCTTAAGGACCTTTTGGGCTGAGATGATGAGATTTTCTAAATATACAATCATGTCATCTGCAAACAGAGACAATTTAACTTCCTCTTTTTTTAAATTTGAATATCCTTTATTTCTTTCTCTTGCCTGATTGCCCTGGCCAGAACTTCTAACACTATGTTGAACGGGAGTGATAAGAGAGGCCATCCTTGTCTTGTGCCAGTTTTCAAAGAGAATGCTTCCAGTTTTTGCCCATTCAGTATGATATGGGCTATGGGTTTATCATAAATAGCTCTCATTATTTTGAGATACATTCAATCAATACCTAGTTTATTCAGAGTTTTTTATCATGAGGGGGTGAACTTTATTGAAAGCCTTTCCTGCATCTATTGAGATAATCATGTGGTTTTTGTCATTGGTTCTGTTTATGTGATAGATTATGTTTATTGATTTACATATGTTGAATCAGCCTTGCATCCCAGGGATGAAGCTGACTTGATTGTGGTGGATAAGCTTTTTGATGTGCTGCTGGATTCAGTTTGCCAGCATTTTATTGAGAATTTTTACATCAATGTTCATCAGGGATAATAGCATAAAATTTTCTTTTTTTGTTGTCTCTGCCAGGTTTTGGTATCAGGATGATGCTGCCCTCATAAAATGAGTTAGGGAGCAGTCTCTCTTTTTGTACTGTTTGGAATAGTTTCAGAAAATGTGGTACCAGCTCCTCTGGTAGAATTCGGCTGTGAATCCATCTGGTCTTGGGCTTTTTTGGTTGGTAGGTTATTAATTACTGTCTCAATTTCAGAACTTACGATTAGTCTAGTCAGGGATTCAACTTCTTCCAGGTTTAGTCTTGGGAGTATGTATGCATCCAGGAATTTATCCATTTCTGCTAGATTTTCTACTTTATTTACATAGAGGTGTTCATAGCATTCTCTGATGGTAGTTTGTATTCTGAGGGATCAGTGGTGATATCCCCTCTATCATTTTTTTATTGTGTCTATTTGATTCTTTTTTTTTTTTATCAGACTGGCTAGTGGACTATCTATTTTGTTAATCTTTCCAAAAAAATCAGCTCCTGGATACATTGATTTTTTTGAAGCCTTTTTCATGGCTCTCTCTTCTCTATTTCTGTGGCAATCTTAGTTATTTCTTGTCTTCTGCTACCTTTTGAATTTGTTTGCTCTTGCTTCTCTAGTTCTTTTCATTGTGATGTTAGGGTGTCGATTTTAGATCTTTCCTGCTTTCTCCTGTGTGCATTTAGTGCTGTAAATTTTCCTATAAACACTGCTTTAGCTGTGTCCCAGAGATTATGGTACATTGTTTCTTTGTTCTCATTAGTTTCAAAGTACTTATTTATTTCCACCTCAATTTTGTTATTTACCCAGTAGTAATTCAGGAGCAGGTTGTTCAGTTTCCATATAGTTGTGCAGGTTTGAGTGAGTTTCTTAATCCTGAGTTCTAATTTGATTGCACTGTGGTCTGAGAGATTGTTTGTTATGATTCCGTTCTTTTGCATTTGCTGAGGAGTGCTTTACTTCCAATTATGTGTTCTATTTTGTAATAAGCACATTGTGGAACTGAGAAGAATATATATTCTGTTGATTTGAGGTGGAGAGTTCTGCAGATATTTATTAGGTCTACTTGGTCCAGAGCTGAGTTCAAGTCCTGAATATCCTTATTAATTTTCTCTTTTGTTGATCTGTGTAATATTGACATTAGGGTGTTAAAGTCTCTAAGAACTTGCTTTATGAATCTCGGTGCTCCTCTATTGGGTGCATATATATTTAGGGTAGTTTGCTCTTCTTCTTACATTGATCCCTTTACCATGATGTAATGCCCTTCTTTTTCTTCTTTTCCCCTTTATATTATTAATATAAAAAGGCAGGAATGCAAGATTCTTTGAACTGACTGCACCATGCCATGGACTACACCATGGTGACCCCTGTGACCCACATGTACACCTCTAGATGGCCTCCTGGAGCCAGAAAGCCTAAGGTAACAGAGAAACAGCAAAAAGAGAATAATAGCTAGCTCCTGCAGTGTCTGATTAACCAACCTTGTGACATTCCACCATTGCTTCTGCCTCACTGATAAGCCAACCTTGTGACACTGGACCTTGTTACACGCTCCTCCTCCCCGCAACACCCACCCCCAGTTTGCAAAAACCACCCTGAACTGTAACTTCTGTAACTTTCCACTGCCTACCCCAAACCTATAAAAGAACTCCTATCCCACCACACTCTGTTGACTCTCTTTTCCAACTCAGCCCACCTGCAGCCAGGTGAATAAATAGCCTTGTTGCTCACATAAAAAGCCTGTTTAGGTGGTCTCTTCATTCACAGTGCATCTAACAGTTAATGCCTCTCCACTGAACTTAGAATAGAATCCAAGTTTGTTGGAGTATCCAACAGGGCCTTCCACTACATAGCCCTTGAGAGCTTCCCAGGTCTCCCTCCATGACCCTTCTTCCATCACTCAGTTGGCTCTAACCTTTCTAGGCTTCTTTCTGTCCTTCAGCTGAGGAAGTCCAGTCTAACCTGATTGTCTTTACCGTTGTTTTGCCTCTGTCTGGAAGGCTTTATTCTCAGATTTGTACTTGCTTGTCTCTTTTTTAATGCTCGATTCCAGCTCAAATGTAGCTTCTCAGAGAGCTGTTCACGTAGCGTGGTCACTCTACCTTACTGCTCCCCATCAGGCCATCCTGTTTACATAGTGGATTTTCAACAGATATTTTATTTTTCTTTTGTACACACACCAAAAATAAAATAAAATAAAATAAAATAATAAAATCCAGAGAGATTAAGTGGCTTGGTCAAGCTTCTGAGTTGTAGAACCCAGGTTTTATACAAATAATAATTTTAAAGGCCATGATTAAATAGTGTTGATAGTTGCACAACTCTGTAAATATAAAAAGCATTTCATTGTATACTTCAAATGGGTGAATTTTATAGTTTTTATGTTATATCTCAATACAGCTATGGTAAAATATAATTGTGAAATGTATTATTCTTCTAACTCTACCTTGTAAATTAAATTATGTTATGGTAATTATTTAATTTAATTTATTGAGGGTACTTAAATCCTATTAAGCTGTCTCTTTCTTTGTAAATTTGACTCCATTAATTAGACCTCATGGCTCCTCCTTTATGATAGTGCTTATTTGTTGGAGGATTCTCCCTAGGTTTCCTCATTATAAGCCACTTTAGCACACATTTGGCCCTTTGGGAAGGATTTTACATATTTTGCATGTGATGTCTATCGTTACGTCGCTCTGTTAGTCTGTGGAAGAAACAGAATTGTATTTTTTTAAATCTCCAAAGGGAGGAGAAGATACTTACTTTCCAGGCAACAGTGATACAGCAGGGATCATTTGAGGATTGAACTCATTAATAATCTTAAATAAGCAGCTTTGTTCTCAGCTGGAGTGCACTATCCTTGGTGGCATCTAGCTTGCCGCATTCTGGGTGGTGGCGGTGTCTTTACCACAAGGTCCAGACCCTTGTCCTGTCCTGTTTCTGAGGCCTATAAATCTCCCCTACTTGATGTCTGTGTTGTCTGCTAAGAAAGAAACTAAGACCCTCCTGAATACTGAAACTCAACAGAGAAAATTTACAGTGATCTGGGTTTTTGTTTTTTGTTTTATGTTTTTTTCTCTGAACCAGCCCTAATTCACATGAGAAATTTGTAGAGCCACTGAATGTTCATTTTTCACAAAATCATTGCTCTGGTTCCACTGCATCTATTTTATTACAAATACATTAGTCCCTTTCCTACTTAACAGCTAGGAAATGGTACCACCACGTAGTTGGCTAAGAGACTGAAAATGCTTCCTTTCTTGAAAGAGCAGATTAACTCAGGTCCATTAATCACTTCTTAAACAACAGCTACAATAACGAGAAATCAAGTGATAATTTTGAGAGCTTGGTTGCCATAGAGAAAGCTAAACAATAGTGGCTAAATTGTCCATCTACATGTAATGACATTTTCTAATACTAAGTAATCCCTCTTCTGCCTACACACTTCTGTACCCTCATCAACCACACACACATTCACAAACACAGCGTAGGTCATACTCTACCTTAGATTGCAACCTCTTATTATGTGTCTACATTGCAATTTCCCAAATGGACAAACTGCAATCCTTGTTGCCTTCCAAATGCCAGATGCAAGATATAAAACATACCACATAAAATGCTAAGGTTTGATGTGTAAGTTTGATGACAAAAATACGGGAGGTTCCTTCAGCCAGGCCATACTGCTTAGCAGCATTGTCATTTAGGCAAGGCATGTACTGTCTTTAGCTTCATGTTCTACATTATTCTCCCAGGGAAGGATCCTGCACTCAAAATTAGATGGCTCGATTACATTACTTACTACTTACATTTTGAAAGGTAACCCCATTTATAACTTCAATACCATGCTATATCCAAATCAGAGCCCTATAGAACTAATTTCCAAGTTTTTTGTTTCTAGATAGAAAGCCTCAGAAATAGAGGATGATTGAAATCTTCCAATAATATGAAATAAAAAAAATCCATTTGTGCAGTAAGATTCTCAGTAAATAGCTTTCTACTCAAAGTGATATTATTTGATTAAGCATTTATAAATTGGTCAAGAGTAAAGAGCTGTCAGGCAGGCATTGAATCAACTGCAGACTCTCCTGACACAAAAACCAGGCAGGCATTTTTCTTTGCTACAGAAAATCTCTTTAGAGGGTTTCTTCCTGGTAAAATGGGCATTTGCTTTATATTTTCCTGTGTTATCCTTTGAAGTCTCCAACTCGTGTACTAATGGAATCCTATAATCTCCTTCACTAATTTTCTTTCTATCAAAATTAACATTTTCTATTTAAGCACCCCCTTAGTGCTCTTCTCTCCTCTCTTAGCTGCAGCCCACCTGTGGAGTCTAAAATAACACACACACCATATTAACACTCCTCTGCTGAGATTTTAATAACAGATGCCTGTGCAGTCTAAGTAGCTCTTGACTTATTTCTTTTGGAATATGTTCATAGTGGGGGCCACATTTATTTTCCTCCAGATGTGAATTGAAAATACCACAAGGGCCAATTTCTGTGCAAACCTGAAAGTGGATCAAGCTACCCCCTCTCCTTCACTCTCCCCACACACCATTTTGCCATCTTTCAAATGCAGCAGAGAGCACATCCATCAATTTGAGAACTGCTGGGCATCCCAGGAGCACATTGCAGGTGGTTTCACTGCATACACCTTGAAGTGTATCCTCACCTTATTGTTCATGTCAATAAACACTCTGCCATTTTAGCAGCAACCACCACAGCATGCAAATATAACAATGTAAATGTGACTCAAGTATTCAAATTGGTCCTCAAAGTTGATGTCACAAGATAACAAGGCAAGACTGTAATCTGCTCTATTTTTATGCTTCAGAAACAACTTTTTAATCAACATTTTCAGCCTTACCAACATTTCTGTTTCTCTGGGTTAATATTTAAAATAGTTAGTCAATTTGTGAGCTGTCGTTAAAATAAGTGACCCTGTGGGATTTCAAAATCTCTTTGATGCAGCCCACCCTAACCACTAGGGCCGGTTCTATATTAAACATTTCTTTTTAAGGATATATTTTATTTCTTGCAAGCAGCTTTGCACATATTTTATCCACATGAGACCAGATCTCTTTTTGCAGGTTAGCTCACAGCCAGAGCCTCGATCGATTTTGAAAGCTCATAAGGGAAGAAATCCAGAGAAACAGCTACGTAGTTAAATCAGGGAGTATCTCTCGTTTGTGTTGTTCAACCAACTTCAAGAGCTGCCTTCCACTTTCTTTCATTAATTTACTCACATGCCCATATGATGACATGTACCTCCCCTGACTGCCTCCCACAACAAAAGGTCCCCTAAATATTAAAAGCTATGAAGAGCCACATGAACTAAACACTAAGCTACATAATAGTCACTGGAGGGTCATTTAAAAGCTGTAATAATAAGGGATAAGGAAGAGAATTAAATGCTTTCTTTCTTTTTTTTTTTGAAGGCCTCTGACCCTTTTAGAGCAACCAGATTCCATTTAGCAAATGACCTCCTTCTGGAAATAAAGAAAAAATAATAACCCAGGCCCAGAAGGATAAATTATGTATTTTACTCAAGAAAATGCTAACAACATTTACTTCATGCTGTATGTAAGAGAACATGATGTACGGCATTATATTTATATAGCCCTCCTTTTTGTTCTGACAGCATAGTGATTTTTATAATTTAGTATTCTATTCTCATCCAAGACAAGGAGAGCTCCAGAAAGAAACTCTCTGTTTTTGCTAGAGCTGCGAAATTCAGAAGAGGAACTTCATTAATGTAACTGTTGGGTTTTACACTTCCTACGTTTTCTACAGAGCTGACCATTAGAAGAAAATACTTTCTGCAAGAAAAAGGAACATCCTCTGGGAAAGAGCACCACCAACATTTAAGCAAAGTGGTTGAAAGGAGCTCTTAGGCATGTAGGGTCAAATCCATTTTGTGACAAGCAGTTCATCAGTGCTAAGTGTAGAATCAGCATAGAATGAGGATCGGTTAACTTTTAAAGATACCTTTATTCTATTACAAAGTTTGGACTCCAAAGTTAGCCATGTTGGAAACCTGCAGTATCCTTAGACCACAGTCATCTTGCATGAATTACTCTGCAGCCTTCTCATTGGGCCCCTTCAATCCAGCCTTGTGCCTCCCCAATCTTGTCTGCACACTGCACACAGAGTGATTCTTTCAAGACACCAAGCTGATCAAACCAATCTTCTGTCAAAAACCCATGGGAGGCTTCACAAAGGGCTAAGGTTAATGTCCACATTCTTTAGCATATTACACCAGTAACTCCCGAAAGTATTTTTCTAGTCTTGTCTTTCATCATTCATCACCTTATTTCTAACCACTCCATCCAGACTAAACTTTGAAGAAGAAAAGTAAGTCCAGAAGATAAAAAGTTTCAATGGACTGACATAACCTTCCCTGTACATTTGGCTTGGTTATTAACCACTTACCCTTCCAATCTCATTTAAAAATCACAAATTACAGAAATGTTGTCCTGATGCTCTTTGATTAGACTGGACTTGTTTGGGATGTGCTCTCCAATCCTTTATATGCCTATTATTAGCCATATTGAGTTTGTTTTCCTGCTTTCTCTTCTGACTGCAAGTTCCCTTGAGAACAAGAATTGTATTTGTTTCACTTATCATTATATCTTCAGTGCCCGGCACAGAAGATGGTCATTGAATAAGTGAATGAAGAAATGAATGAATGAATTCTAGTGGCAGAAAAGTTGAGAAAATAGATGGACATTACTAGAGTGTTGCAGCATGAGGATTGACTGAACAGGAGAAAAATTACTGTCTCCCTAAGTCAGATCAATTCAAGCACCACAGAATGCATTTAATCCACAATCTTCAGCCTTGGTTTCCTTACTCTGACTCCAATTCCTAAAAGATTTCTGACATGTACAATCCTACAATTAGACATTCATTGCTGGATTTAAGACCCTATCTTCTGTGAAATGCCCATTGGAGGTACCACTCCACATATTATGAATACATCCAAACATTCTTGGGAATAGTTCTGAGAAAGGGAGAATTATTTCACCTTATATTTGAATGCAGCAGGGAAGACTGAAAAGGTCCTGCTTTCCAAAAGCCATAAATGAAAGCTGTAGACAAGGGAAAAATAAGCTCACATTCTGAAAAATGTGGGTTTTTTTTTTCCTACATGACTAGTAAAGAATCATTAAGCTCTAAAAAGAGCAAATATTTTATAATCTTTTCCTGACTTCCTCTTACACATCATTTTCCACTATTCTAAGATCAAATTTTCAATTTCATGAGATCTGAGGAAATCATTATCAATTACTCAGTTCCACCAAACATTTCATGAACTGAAAAGTCCATTATCTCTTGCCTGGATTCTCAATTCTTTCAACAAATATTTATTGAAGACTTGCTATGTGTCAGGCATTTTATCTGGCTAAAAATTCAGCACTAAACTGTTGTTTTCTCCCTCCCAGCCTCATGGAGCTTATGCTCTAGTAGAATTCTTCTGGGAAACAAAGTTGATGCAGGTTGAACGATTATTGAATAAATATGTGATTGAATAAATATACTGCTACAATTCAAGCATGACAAAAAATGGAGTATTCTTGTTTCTCCTCCTGGATTTCTTTAGAAGAGCATAATGCCACGCTTAAGAATTTGGACCTAAGACAAACCTGGGTTTCAGTTCTAGTTCCTCCACTTACTAGCTGGGTGAACTTGAGCAACTTCCTTTATTTCTCTTTCCCAATGTAACATGGATATAATTTAATAGAAATTTGGCCTCAAAATTGTTGTAGGCATTAAAGAACATACAAGAAAAAAAAAGTTCTGGAAAGTGAGAGTTTGACAATATTAGCTGCCACTTCTTCCTTCTAAGTTTCTTACCTGAATTTGTAAAATAAAAGTTCATTATAAGCTGTGACTTTTGCTTTTAATAAGAAGAAACTTATGTAGTCATAAGGAATGAAATTTTATTATTTCCAATGGTTAAATCTGATAGTCAAAGCAAACCACACTGGCTCCTTCTGCCTTTCTGTTGACAGCACCCTATTAAACAGAAATGCTCCCATCAGGGGGTATGAGACAAATCTGCCCAATTTCTGAAGGATGCCACTTCCCTAGTATGCCTGGTAGGGATTTACAATGCTCTAGAAGTAACAAAGAGTGCATCAATATCCTTGGAAGATGACTGCATAAGCAGCAATACAATTTGTGCTAAGTGAGAATTCTATCTCCAGGAAGGCACAAAAATATGTCTGATACACATCCCAGACACTCCTCCAATTAATAAGTATTTATCTTAAACCAAATTCACCCCTTTCTTCAGAAGGATATTTATTTTCTTTACTAATTTTACAACTGGGAAATATATACACATACAGATATGTATATGCATATGTGTGTATATATACATATATATTCTCTGCAAATATATATATTTTTCCCTAAAAAATAATATATATTTTTCTCTAAAAAATAATATATACATGTGTGTGTGTGTGTGTGTATATATAAATATATATATATATTTTCCCCTTAGACATGATCTCAGAAGAGAAATAAACTTTTTATTTCTAGTGATGAAAGGGCTTCAGAGAAGTTTGTTTTATTTGTGACGCATAAAATTTGTCTTTAGAACAGCTATATGAACCCAACCAAAGCTTTTCGTAAACTTTCATCTTCCTAAAATCACTTGTCTTTCTCAAAATACAGGTAAGTCAGTGGAAAAAAAAAACAACTTTGTTTTTAAATATGATTGATTTCTCTTTCCCCAAAAACCATTAGATTCATTTACATAGTTTCTTATTGTTATGTCTACTTAATACATATTTTCTGCTGTATATACTGCATAGTGTATTTGTTACTAAAATTTAAGAACCTAAAGTTATTTCCTCCTTTCATCCAATATTCAAGGATCTTTCTAGAAAAGTTATCTAAAACTCTGTAGTTAAAATAATTTAATCTGTTAAGAGAGGCACAAAGTCAAGTTTTTTTTTTTTTTTGCAGAGAAGCTATACATAAATTTATCTAATGTGTTTATAAAAGAAATGAGCAATCAGTTCATAATTATCTGCCTCTAGTCCTGCATCATAAAATGTTGGTATTTTATAGAATTTAACTTTTGGTAGAACTTTCAACATCTCCTAAAAATTATTTTACTTTGTATTAATTGTCTTAATATTTATGAAATCTTATTTCAGCCTCAATGCTACAACTTTTTTAGCAACATGTTTCTTGTCAAACTGTCATTTTTTAAAAGAATCAACACAAATACTCTATCCAGGAAGACTTATTGAGACTCCTCTGTGTTGCCCTACGAGACAAGCCAACCCACTTCACAGCTTGTCCTAGTAGTTGATGCTTAGGTAGCAGATGATGGCCAATCAACTCTTTTACATTTGCTTTCAGCTGTTAAAATCCAACAACTTATAAGGTATGTTATTTTTAAACGTTTTTAGATGGGGTTTTGCTCTTGTCATCCAGGCTGGATTGCAGTGGCATGATCTCGGCTCACTGCAACCTCCACCTCCTAGGTTCAAGCACTTCTCCTGCCTCAGCCTCCTGAGTAGGTGGGATTAAAGGTGCCTGCCACCATGCCAGGCTAAGTTTTATATTTTTAGAAGAGATGGGGTTTCACCATGGTGGCCAAGCTGGTCTTGAACTCTTGATCTTAGGTGATCTGCCCACCTTGACCTCCCAAAGTGCTGAGATTATAGGAGTGAGCCACCACTACTGGCCTTATAAGGGTATTTTTCTGAGGCTTCCTAGATATTACTCTATGGTTTTTCATTGTTCATATTACAACATTAATACCAATAAACTTCGTTTTTTTTTCCTCCATGATATAAGCATAAATGATAGCAATAACACTTGGCAAAAGAGGATACTATTAAATAATTTATAATTGAATCTGTTGGGTTCTTAGGAAGTAGGACATGCCAAAATGCTCAATTTATCTCAATAATTGAGATGAATCCAGGGGGTCTGCTTAGGTTAGAAAGATTAGCAGGAGAGCTATTAAAGGGGGAACATCTACCCCAAAGGCAGACCTTCACTGTGAAGCCTGAAAGTTCAGATCACAGGAGAAGGATTTGACCTTACCTGGAGCTGAGACAAATTTAGAGAGGTAAGTGACATACAGGGGTAGAGGAAGCAGTGAGAAGAACACTGTGGGCTCTCACAGTCCCCAGGGAAGCCATTTCTAACTTTGTTTTGAAGAGGTCCTTGGGGACGGCTGTCAGAGGAACTGGGAAAAGACCAGAGGGAGAAGAAAACTTCCAGCTGTACTTTGTAACAATTTTGACTGAACACAATGTTTCCTGGACAGAACTCAGGGGAGTGGGTGAATTGGGAGTACAGACACAGCACAGAAGCTGCAGCAGGTGGGGTGGCAGATGTGGAGGCAGGAAACCTAAAAGCCCTGCTTGATTTCTCAGCCAAGAGGCTGGTAACCTGTGGTAGGTCCTCAGCCCTGCTCACTTGCTGCCCAGAAATAAACTTGGTGCTGTTGTGCGGGCATAGTGGGAGTAAGACCAGCCTTTTGGGCTGCATGGGGGAGCTGTTTAAGACCTGTAACTACCAGCTTTCCCCAACTTCCTTGGCAACCTGCATGACACAGCAGAGCATCCATAATCACCCTGGAAATATAACTCCATTGGCCTGAGAGCCACACTCACATCTCCCACAGCAGCTACAGCAAGCTCCACCCAAGGAGAGTCTGAGCTCAGACACCTAACCCTGTCCCCAGCTGCTGGTCTTTCTCTATCCACGCTGGTAACCAAAGACAAAGGTCTTAATCTTTTGGGACCTCTAGGTCCCTGCCCACCACCTGACCCTCCCTATACTTCTGCAGCAGCTGATACTCTCTTGAAAGTGTCACTTCCTAACAAGAGACCAAGCAACACAAAACTAGGGCAATAAAGAAAACTGCAACCAAGGATCCTCACAGAGTCCATTTCACTCCTCTGAACCAGGTAACCTATAAAGGAAAACCTATGAGAATAACAGCAGATTTTTCAGCAGAAACCCTACAAACTAGAAGTGTTTGGGGCCCTATTTTCAGCCTCCTTAAACAAAACAATTGTCAGCCAAAAATTTTGTATTCAGCAAAACTAAGCTTCATTAGTGAAGGAAAGATACAATTGTTTTCAAATAAACAAATGCTGAGAGAATTCACCACAAAAAAGCCAGCACTAAAAGAACTGCTAAAAGGAGCTCTAAATCTTGAAACAAATCCTCAAAAAACATCAAAATGGAACCTCCCATAAATCTCACAAGACCTATAAAACAAAGACAAAATAAATATTGAAAAGCAAGGTATTTGTGCAAAAAATAGCGCAATGACTACAATAGTACTTCACATCTCAATACTAACATTGAATGTAAATGGCCTGAATACTCCACTTAGATACAGAATGGCAGAACGGATAAGAATTCACCAATTCACCAACCAAGTATCTGCTGTCTTCAAGAGACTCACCTAACACATAATGACTCACATAAACTTAACAGACTGGAAAAAGCAGTTTCATGCAAATGGACATCAAAAGTGAGCAGGGGTAGCTATTCTTATATCAGAAAAAAAAACCCTTAATAGAAGCTAATAAAGACAAAGAGAGGCATTATATGATGATAAAAGGACTTGTCCAACAAGAAAATATCACAATCCACAGTATATCAAAAAGATAATCCACCATGATCAAGTGGGTTTCATATCAGGTATGCAGGGATGGTTTAACACATGCAAGTCAGTAAGCGTGATATATTACATAAAAGGAATTAAAAACAAATATCATATTATCATTTCAATAGATGCAGAAAAAGCATTTGACAAATCCAGCATCCCTTTATGATTAAAACCCTCAGCAAATCCACATAGAAGGGACATACCTTAATTTAATAAAAGCCATCTATGAGAAACCCACAGGCAACATTGTGTCAAATGAGGAAAAGTTAAAAGTATTCCCACTGAGAACTGGAACAAGACAAGGATGTCCACTCTTACCACTTCTATTCAACATACTACTGGAATTCTGAGCCAAAGCAATCAGACAAGAGAAGGAAATAAGGGTCATTCAAATTGGTAAAGAGGAAGCAAACTGTTGCTGTTTGCTGATGATATAATTGTATACCTAGATAACCCTAAAGAGTCCTCCAAAAAGCTCCTAGAACTGATCAGTGAATTCAGCAATGTTTCAGGATATAGAATTAATGTACACAAATCAGTAGCTCTGCTATACACTATCAGTGACCAAGCTGAGAATCAAATCAAGAACTCAACCCCTTTTATAATAGCTGCAAAAATAAAGTAAAATTCCTAGGAATATACCTAACCAAGGAAATGAAAAACTTCTACAAGGAAAACTACAAAAACACTGCTGAAAGAAATCATAGATGACACAAACAAATTTAAACATGTCCTAGGCTCATGGATGAGTAGAATCAGTATTGTAAAAAAAGACTGAAAAAAAAGATGATACTGACAAAAACAATCTACAGATTCAATGCAATCCCTTTCAAAATACCAAGATCATTCTTCACAGAATTAGAAAAAAAAATCCTAAAATGTATATGGAAACAAAAAAGAGTCCACATAGCCAAAGCAAGACTAAGCAAAAAGAACAAATCTGGAGGCATCATATTACCCAACTTCAAATTATACTATAAGGCCATAGTCACCAAAGCAGCATGGTACTGGTATAAAAATAGGTATAAATATAGGCACATAGACCAATGGAATAGAATAGAGAATCCCAAAATAAAGCCAAATACTTACAGCCAATTGATCTTTGACAAAGCAAATGTGGGGAAAAGACACTCTATTCAACAAATGGTACTGGGATAACTGGCAAGCCACGTATAGAAGAATGAAACTGGATTCACATCTCTCACCTTATACAAAAATCAACTCAAGATGGATCAAGGACTTAAATCTAAGACCTGAAACCATAAAAATTCTACAAGATAGCAATGGAAAAACGCTTCTAGATATTGGCTTAGGCAAATACTTTATGACCAAGAACCCAAAGGCAAATGCAACAAAAACAAAGATAAATAGAGGGGACGTAATTAAACTGTAAAACTTCTGCACAGCAAAAGAAACATCAGCACAGTAAACAGACAACCTACACAGTGGGAGAAAAATCTTTGCAATCTATAAAGGACTAATATCCAGAATCTACAAGAAACTCAAAGAAATCCAGAAGTAAAAAAACAAACAATTCCAGCAAACAGTGAGCTAAGGACATGAATAGAAAATTCTCAAAAGAAGATATACAAATGGCTAACAAACATAGGAAAAAATGCTCAGCATCACTAATGATCAGAGAAATGTAAATCAAAGCCACAACACAATATCACCTTACTTCTGCAGGAATGGCCATAATCAAAAAATCAAAATACAGATATTGGCAGGGATGTGGCAAAAAAGGAACACTTTTACACTGCAGGTGGGCTGTAAACTAGCACAATCACTATGGAAAACAGTGTGAATATTCTTTAAAGAACTAAAAGTAGAAATTTATTTGATCCAGCAATCCCATTGCTAGGTATCTACCCAGAGGAAAATAAGTCATTATATGAAAAGATACTTGCACACGCATGTTTATAGCAACACAATTTGCAATTGCAAAAATATTAAACCAGCCCAAATGCCCATCAATCAGTGGATAAAAAATTGCAAGAGATATATATACGTATGTATATATATGTGAGTGTATATATATGTATGTATACGTATGTGTCTGCATGTCTGTATATATGTATATGTATGTGTCTGTATATATGTGTGCATGTATACGTATGTGTATGTATATACACACACATATATATACATATATATACACGTGTGTATATATATGCACATATATACACACATATATATACACATATAATACACACGCATATATACACATATATGTGTGTGTGTGTGTCTGCATACACACACACACACACACACACACACACACTATGAAATACTACTCAGCCATAAATAGGAATGACTTTTGCAGCAACCTGGATGGAACTGGAGATTATTATTCTACGTGAATTAACTGAGGAATGGAAAACTAAACATTGTGTGTTCTCACCCATAAGTAGGAGCTAAGCTATGAGGATGCAAAGGCATAAAAATGATACAATGGACATAGAGGACATGGAGAAAAGGGTGGGAGGTGGGTGATAGAAAAATGACTACACATTGGGTACAGTGTACACTGCTCACGTTATGAGTGCACCGAAATCTTAGAAATCACCACTAACTTATTTGTGTAACCAATCATGATTTGTTCCCCAAAAACCTATTGAAATAAAAGAATGAATAAATCAATAAATTATGTGAAATGAATGTAAATGGGATAGAGTATACAGATAAACTTTTCACAGTTTCAAAATTTTTTTAGTAACTAAATCTTAAAATCATGTTATGATAAATTAAGTAATAGGTCATCATAAGATGTCTGAATTATTTACTTGGCATAGAAAAGTTAAATATATTTAGATCTGTTAATGAAATAATTGAAGAAACATCTTTCAAATAAATGAAGAAAGCTTACAGGTTTTATTGAACAGCATCAAATTATCAAAAGTTTGAGTTGTAAGAGTTTGTAAAGAAGAAAGAGAAATGGGTAGAAAGTTTAAAGAAATAATAGCAGAAATCTTTCTAAATTTAGATAAATATATAAAATTCAAGTACAAGAAGGCCAAAGTCTTCAATCAGATTTAATCCACACAAGATGACACCAGACTTATTACCAAACTTCCAAAAATCAAGGAAAAAGAGAGGATCTTAGATGCAACAAGAGACAAGAAGTAGATTACAAATCAGAAATTTCCAAAAAGGCTAACAGTGGGCTTCTCAGCAGAAACCTTACAGGTCAAGAGAAAGTGGGATGACATATTTACTGAAAGTGTTGAAGAAAAAAAGGGGAAAAAAACTGCCTATGAAGAATACTGTACCCAGGAAAGTCATACTTCAGAAATGAGGGAGTGATAAAGACTTTGTCAGTCAAACATAAGCTGAGGATGTATTCATCACCACCTATCTTACAAAAAAAAAGCTAAAGAAAGTTCTTCAAGCTTGAAGGACACTAATTAGTAATACAAAAACATTTTTAAGTATAGACTAGGTATGGTGGCTCATGCCTGTAATTCCAGCACTTTGGGAGGCCAACATGGGCAGATTGCTTGAGGTCAGGAGTTTGAGACTAGCCTGGCCAACATGGTGAAACCCCATCTGTACAAAAATACACACACACACACACAAAAGAAAATATTAGCCAGGTGTGGTGGCATGAGCCTGTAGTTTCAGCTACTCAGGTGGCTGGGGTATTAGAATTGCTTGACCTCAGGAGGCGGAGGTTGCAGTGAGCTGAGATCATGCTAATACACTCCATCCTGAGCAACAGAGCAAGACCCTGTCATAAAACAAACAAACAAACAACCCAAACCATAAAAACAAATTTGAAAGTATAAACTCACTGGTAACAGAAAGTACACAGCAAATTCAGAATACTTTAATATTGTATTGGTGTTACATGAATCACTTATAATTTTAATATAAAAGTTAAAGACAATATATTTAAAAATAACTACAATCATTGGTTAAGGGATACATAATATACAAATATTTAAATTGTGATATTAAATTTTTTAAATATGTAGTGGTGGTGGAATATAAGCGTAGAAATTTTCATTCAATCAAATTTAGATTATTAACTTAAAATACTCTATTATAACTATAAGATGTTTTCTGTAAGCCTCATAACTAAAAATTAAAAACCTTTCATTGATACATGAAAGATAAAAAGTAAAGAATCAAAACGATTACAGAAAATTAATTACTTACAACAGACGACAGTAAAAGAGGGAGAAAGGAGTAAAGAATCTCCAAAATGACCAAATAGCAATTAAGAAAATGACAATAGTAAGGCCTTGACTGTAAATCATTACCTAAAATGTAAATAAATTCTCACATAAAAAGTCATAAAATGGCTGAGTGGATAAAAAAAGATGCAACTATACGCTGCTTATAATGGACTAACTTCACTTTTAGGGACATACATATATTGAAAATGAAAGGGTAGAAAAATATATTATTCTATGTATATAGAAAGCAAAGGAGATCGGGTGTAAATATACTCATCAGATAAAATAGACTTTAAGTCAAAACTGCAAAATGAGACAAGGAAGGTCATTACATAATAAAGGGGTTAATTAATCAAAGGAAAAATTATATATGCACCCAACATTGGAATACCTAAAATACGTTAAAAAAAATTAATAGATCTAAAAGAAGATGTAGACTGTTATACAATAATATTAGAGGAATTCAAAATCCCACTTTTGACAATGGACAGATTATCCAGACAGAAAATCTATAAATAAACATTGAACTTAAACTTGATATGGTTTGGCTCTATGTCTTCACCAAATCTCATGTTGAATTATTATCCCCAATATAGGGACTGGTGGGGGTGGTTAGATCATGGGAGTGTATTTCTCATGAATGGTTTAGCACTATCCCTTGCTGTTCTTGTGATAGTAAGTTCTTGAAAAATCTGGTTGTTTAAAGGTATGCAGCACTTCCCCCATGACTCTTTCTTGCTCTTCTTCTAACTATATAAGATGCCTCACTCCTCATTCCCCCTTTGTCTTCCACCATGGTTGGAAATTTCCTAAGACCTTCCCAGAACCAGAAGCCACTATGCTTCCTGTACAGCCTGCATAACCATGAATGAATTAAACTTCTTTTCTCTGTAAATTACCCAGTCTCAGGTATTTCTTTATAGCAATACAATAATGGACTAACACAGAAAATTGATACCTAGGGGTGGGGCATTGCTATGAAGATACCTGAATATGTAGAAGCAACTTTGGAACTGGGTAACAGGCAGAGTGCAGAGAGCACAGAGAAGATAAAAAGATAAGGGAAAGTTTGGAACTTTCTAGAGATTGGTTGAATGGTTATGACCAAAATGCTGTTAGTGATATGGAGAGTGACACCCAGGCTGAGGAGATCTCAGATGGAAATGAGGAACTTATTGGGAACTGAAGTAAAGGTCACTTATTATGCCTTAGGAAATAACTTGGCTGCATTGTAACCCTGTTCTAGTGATCTATGGAACTTTGGACTTGAGTGTGATGATTTAGAGTATCTGGTGGAAGAAATTTCTAAACAGCAATGCATTCAAGAAGTGGACTGGCTGCTTCTAACAACATATGCTCATATGCATGAGCAGAGAAATGACCTAATGTTGGCACTTATATTTAAAGGGGGAGCCAAGCATACAAGTTTGGAAAATTTGCAGCGTGGCCATGTGGTAGAAAAGAAAAGCTCATTTTTAGGGTAGGATGTGAAGCAGTCTGTAGAAATTGGCATAAGTTAAAAGGACCCAAGTACTAATAATTGAGACAATGAGGAAAAGGCCTCTAAGGCATTTCAGAGACCTTTGGGGCAGCCCCTCCCATCACAGGCTTAGAGGTCTAGGAGGACTGAATGGTTTACTGGGCCAAGTCTAGTGCCCCACTACCCTGCACAGCCTCAGGACACTGGTCCCTGCATCCCAGACACATCAGCTCCCACCTGGCTAAGAGGGGCCCAGGTACACCTCAGGATGCCCCTTCTGAGGGTGCAAGCTCTTAGCCTTGGCAGCTTCTATGTGGTATTAAGTATGTGGGTGGGCAGAATGCAAGAGTTGAGGCTTGGGAGCCTCTGCTTAGATTTCAGAGGCTGTATGGAAAAGTCTGGGTGTCCAGGCAAAAGCTTTCTCCAGATATATAAAAGTCTAAATCTCTGTTTTAGTACCAATACTATGCTGTTTTGATTACTGTAGCTTTGTAGTATAGTTTGAAGTCAGGTAGCATGATGCCTCCAGCTTTTTTTTTTTTTTTTTTTTTGCTTAGGATTGTCTTGGCTATGTGGGCTCTCTTTTGGTTCCATATGAGGTTTAAGGTGTTTTTTTCCAATTCTGTGAAGAAAGTCAGTGGTAGCTTGATGGGGATAGCATTGAATCTATAAATTACTTTGAGCAGTATGGCCATTTTCACAATATTGATTCTTTCTAACCATGAGCATAAAATGTTTTTCCATCTACTTGTGTCCTCTCTTATTTCCTTGAGCAGTGGTTTGTAGTTCTTCTTGAAGAGTTCCTTCACATCCCTTGTTAGTTGTATTCCTAGGTATTTTCTTCTCTTTGTAGCAATTGTGAATGGGAGTTCACTCATGATTTGGC
>CAUYLG010017950.1:0-14533 GCA_963573385.1 Cacajao melanocephalus | reverse complement strand
ATTACACCTATTTTAAAAGTGACCACATAATTGGAAGTAAATCACTCCTCAGCAATTGCATAGCATTTCACAGGTTTAAATAAAATATTGGTTGGCTGCTTGTTTGTTATTTTCATCCCTTATTCTTTCCTGTCTCCATTGCTAAGTACAATTATTGGCATAAAAGAGGTTTTTAATACCCATTTTTAGACTGCATTCTAGCCTGGGCAATAGAACAAGAATCCCATTCTTTCCCTCTTTCTCTTCTTCTTTCTTTCTCTCTTACATTCTTTTTTTTTTCTTTCTTTCATTCTTTCTTTCTTTTCTCTCTTTTTCTTTCTTTCTAAAAAATAAAAAAATATTAAAATTTAAAAAAATAAAAAAAACAAAAAAAGAATACTTTGAGAGAAATCTTTTCTGAGCTTTAAGTCTCAACCATGGCTTAAAATACTCATTAAACCATGCTATAAACAGATGTGCTGTCTTCCAGGCTTTGTTGTTCCATTTATAGGCACAGGCAGGGTAATTGAGCATAGTTCTTAAGGGCCATACTTTTTCAGAATGATCAGTAAGCATTGGCTTCAACTAAAAGTCACCAGCTACATTAGCTTCTCAGAAGAGAGTCATTCAGTTCTTTGAAACTTTGAAATGAAGCACTGACTTGTCTCTAGCTATGAAACTACTAGAAAGCATCTTCTTCCAATAGAAGGCTATTTTGTCTGCACTGAAAATCTGTTGTTTATCCGTGATCCTTGCAAGATCTTTGGATAACTTGCTGCATTCTCTCCATCAACACTTGCTGCTTCACCTCATGTTTTTATGTTAGGGACATGATTTTTTTTGTTAAACCTCTTGAACTAACCCCTGCTAGCTTCCTACTTTTCTTCTGCAGCTTCCTCACCTCTCTCAGCCTTCATAGATTTGAAGAGAATTATGGTCTTTGTCTGGCTTAGGGTTTGGCTTGAGGGAATATTGTGGTTGGTTTGACCTTCTCTCTATACCACTCAAAACTTTTGTCATATCATCAGTAAGGCTGTTTTGCTCTCACCATTTATGTATTCACTGCAGTAGCATTTTTAATTTCATTTAAAAACTTGTTCTTTGCATTCAGACTGGTACGTGAGGCCTGGCATTTAGCCTATCTTGTCGTTTGATATACCTTCCTCACTTAGTTTAATCATTTCTAGCTTTTGTCTTAAAGTGAGAGATATGCAACTCTTCTTTTCCCTTGAATGCTTGGAGGCCATTATAGGATTGTAACTTTGCCTAATTTCCATTAGGAAAGGGAGAGAGGCCCAAGGAAAGGGAGAGAGACAGGAATGGCTATTGCTGGAGCAGTCAGAACACACACAGCATTTATTCTTTCTGTTTGTCATCTTATGTGGACATGGTTCATGGCGGCTCCAAACAATTACAGTTGTAATTGAAAGATCACTGATCACAGATCACCATAAGTGATATAATAATAATAATGAAAAAGTTTGAAATATTGCAAGAATTACCAAAATGTGACATAGAGACATGAAGTGAGCACATGCTGTTGGAAAACTGGTGCTGACAGACTTAACTAGGTTCAGAGTTGCCGTAAATCCTTATTTTGTAAAGAAAAAACCCCACAATATCTGCAAATTGCAGTAACGCAGAGTGCAATAAAATGAAGTATGTTTGTATTTAAAAAATGTGATTAATAATTCAGTTGTAAATGGTAGTATATCAAAAGATTTTGACTGCTACTACATTTTGTTCTGATTTTAAGAGTTGTTACTTCAGCCTCATTACAAATTATAGGTGCTATGTAAATATTCTGCTGTGTACCTTTAAGAATTTTCTTTTTCTGCTTCTTTTCTAGGCATCACACCTTTGTATCATAATATGTTTGCTTTAATGAGTGAAACAGAAAGGATCTGGTATCCACCCAACCATGTCTTCCACGTAGATGAATCAACCAGGCATAATGTACTCTACAGAATAAGGTACTTTCTTTAGTAAAGTAACTCACTTAATGCTAAAAGGCAAAGTGGGAGAAATTATCAAATATTTTTTAATTGCAAGGTACTTAATACCAGAGACCTGAACCAGTTAGTTAGCACTCATTTAAGATTTCATTTAAGATTCTGTTTCTCCATCAGAAAAACTTCATACATGTTGTTTAAATAGAATACTCTGAGAATAAAGCTGTTTTGGTGGGATGCCACTTAACTCCTTATGATTATAATTAAATAAGTAAAAAAGATCAGAATGGCCTTTATTAACAACATCCTAAATATTTGGGATTACTGGTTTTCAAGGAAATTTGATGTTTTGTGCAATAAAATGCAATTTCACATATCATCTTTATAAATAACTTAAAGTGGACATGAAGAAAAGAGACTTTTCCCAGTGTTTATTTGCAGCCTCAAATTGTAAGTTAATTTATTTAATTTATGATAATGTATAATGCCTATTTAGAGAAATCTAGAAGTATTTTTTTTTTGCTCAAAAGGATAAAACAAAGATATAAATTTGATTTGTGTCTCACAAATACCTGTCATTTTCTAAGCATTTATATATATATGTGATTTTATATTTATATATGTAATTTAATTATGTAATTTAATTTTCATCACAACTTCATGAGGTATTAGATTTCCACATTAAAGATAAAGAATCTGGTGCTTTGAGATATAATATTACTCAAATTTATTCATGTTCACATAGCTGGGAATTGGGAGTCAAGTTGAAATCCAAGCCTAGTTTGCTTCATAAGCTTGCCTCTTAACCACCTCATGTGTACTTCATTAAAGAGATAATATATATATAGTATTTATTATTGTGCTATCACTTGGTGCTCTCTCAATAAACTTTAGTATTGCTTTGCTTCTTTCCCTTCCCCTATTTTGTGTAAAAATATGCAGTTGAATGTGTTTGCATTTACTGATGCAAACTGATATGTAATATACTGATGTATAATTTGCACTGAGTTCAAAATATTATTTTTGATATAATTATTGAAAAGACAGAATTAGTGAAAGAATTCAATAAATGTTCAAATAAATCACAAATGTACAAAAAGTTGATAGCATTCTATATATAAGCAACCAGTTATATAATAGATAAAGAAGATCCTATTCAATATAGCTACAGAAACCCTTAACTAACCAGGAATAGTCTTAATAAGAAAAAACATAAGACAGTATAGGAAAATTAGAAGTTTATTTGTAGAATATGAAGAATTAGGACATAATACTGGAATGGTCAGATGGAATATTACAAAGATCAATTTCTCTTATGTGCTTAACTCTAAGCCAATCAAAAATCCTAACAAAGGCATTTTTAGGGAATTTGACACATTACAATGTTAATTTAGAGTTATTAAATAAGATAGCCATGAATCTGGCAATTGTAAAATACTTTGTCCCAGGAAATATTTTCACATTATATGAAACTACAAAATGTATCTTTTATTTAAGCCACATAATTAAATTCAGAACCATAACCTAAATAATAATGACGGGGCCAGTATAGCTTGAAAGTACTCCTTCATATGTATAGAAATATATGAAGAAATACTTTCATGTTAAGGGAGAGATTAATCAATAAATGGTGGTGGGATAGTTGGTTAGCTGTTTGGATAAAATTTCAGCTTCTTTATAATGTATATCAGATAAGTTATAGGTTGATTAAAAATGAGATTGATGTGTAAATAGAAATGTAAAGAAAATCAAACTATAAAACTCTGAATTGGAATTGAATTCAAGTCCATGGGAAAATACCATGTAAGCTGCAAAACAATGGAAGAAATCGTATGGAAATGATTGCAATTGTTGACTATAAAAATTTTCAAACTTCTGAAGGTTTCCTCTTAAAAGGCGAATTGTAAAGATGGTTTCCACAAATCAAATAAACAAAGGATTAGTATTCTTTTAAATGTAAAATTAAAAACACTGGATCCATTAAATAATTACTTAATATACATGAAGAAATATTTAACAAAAGAAGAACAAATAGTTAATGGTCTTTAAAAAATTCTCAGTGTCACTAGTTATGAGAATAGTGAATAGTTATAACTGTGTGCTGAAGCCAGCGATCTCATATGATTAACTAGCTAATATCAACGCATTATAGGACCAAGATGAAATGGACAAATGCCTAGAAAGACCCAAGTTATAGGAATTGCTAAAAGAAAGAACAGAAAGTTTGAATAGGTCTATGACAAGTAAAGAAATCAAATTAGTACTGCCTTCACTTGTGAATTCTATCGCACATTAAAATAATTATCAGTTATTCACAAAAAATAGAAAAGGAAGGAGGATTTCCCAGCTCTATGAGTTCAGTATTACCCTAATACCAAATTCAGACAAAGGTGTCTAGAAGAAAAGAAAACTACAGACCAAGGTTGTAGGTAGAAAATCAGCAAATACAAACTGAATCCAGCAATACAGTTTGAGTATGTCTTATCTGAAATGCTTGGGACCAGAAATGTTTTGGATTTTGGATTTTTTTAAATTTTAGAATATTTGCGGAGTACACACTGGTTGAGCATCCCTAATCTAACATTCTAAAGTCTGAAATGCTCTAATATATATTTCTTTTGCACATTAGGTTAGTACTCTAAAGGTTTTGGAGTTCGGAGCATTTCAGATCTCAGATTTTCAGATTACGAATATTCAATATGTTTACAAAAAGATTAAATACCATGATCAGGTGGGATTTATCCCAGGAAATAAAGGCTAGTGTAACTTCTAAAAATCAATCAATATAATACATCACATTAATAGAATAAAGGACCAAAACCACGTGATCATCTCAATAGACACAGAAAAAGTATTGGACATAATCCAACATCCTATCACTATAAAAAAAAAACCCAATAGAAATGGCAAGGAACTTCCTCAATTTGTTAAAGGGCATCTATAAAAAATCCAAAAGTAATGTCATACTTAATGGTTAAAGACTGAATGCCTTCTCCCTATGATAGGAATGAGATGAGTATAGCTACTCTTACGACTTTAACATTGTTTTATAGATTCAGGCTAGGGAAATTAGGCAAGAAAAAGAAATAAGAGGCATTCAGATAGGAAAATAAGAAGTAAAACTGTAGTCGGCCAGCTGTTTCCATGGGTTTCACATCCATGGATTAAACCAACTGCAGATTGAAAACATTTGGGAAAAAAGTTGTGCTTGAACTGAACATTGTATAGACTTTTTCTTGTCATTGTTACCTAAACAATACAGTCTAACAACTAGTTACATCACATTTACATTGTATTAAGTATTATAAGTAGTCTAGAGATTTTAAAGTATACTGAAGGATGTGCACAGGTTATATGCAAATACTGTGCCTTTGTATATCAGGAACATGAGTATTCGCAGATTTTGATATGTGTGGGAGGTCTTGGAACCAGTACTGCATAGATACCAAAGGATGACTACATATTCACAGATTGCATGATCTTGCATATTAAAAATCCTAAGGAATTAATAAAAAACTATTAGAATTAATAAATTAGCTCAGGTCAGTTGCAGGATAGAAGATCAGTATATAAAAATCAGTTGTATTTCTATACACAAAAAACAATCCAAAAATGAAATTTAAAAAATTAACAATTGCATAACAAATTTTTAGGAATAAACAACAAAAGAAGTGTAAAATGTTTGCACTGAGAAATAGAAAACATCATTGAAAGAAATTAAGGAAACACCTAAATAAATGGAAAGATATCTCATAGTTAGAGAACTTCATATTTTTAAGATGGCAGTACTCCTTAATTGATATGTATGTTCAATGCAATTCCTACTGAAATCCTAGTTGTCTTTATTTCAGAAATAAACAAGTTAAGCATAAATTTATATAAAAAGCAAAGGGACACGGCACGATGGCTCACACCTGTAATCCCAACATTTTGGGAGGTTGAGGTGGGCAGATTGTGAGGTCAGGAGTTTGAGACCAGTCTGGCCAACATGGTGAAACCCTGTCTCTACTAAAAATATAAAAATTAGCTGGGCGTGGTGGCAGGCACCTGTAATCCCAGCTACTCGGGAAGCTGAGGCAGGAGAATCGCTTGAACCCAGGAGGCAGAGGTTACGGTGAGCCAAGATTGTGCCAATGCACTCCAGCCTGGGCAACAGAGCTCTGTCTTAACAACAACAACAAGAAAGCAAAGGGACTTAGCACAGCTAAAACAATCTTAGCAGAGCTAAGAACAAAGTTCGAAAACTTACACTTCCCAATTTCAAAATTTATTACAAAACTCAAGACAAAATGCCTTAAAGCCCCAGGCCCGGCCCAGCCCTGCAGGGGTTGGGGGTAGCCCTGGACTGGTGGGCAGTCCCCTAGGACGGTCTCGGGGGTGGGGGGAGTGGAGGTCCCCCAGCAGGGCTTGGGGCCATGCCAGGACAGTGGCTGTGAGTCTAGTTTTTGCTTTATCAAGTATACAGAAATGGCATTTACGTTTCTTTGATGCTTCCTGGAAGCCATATAATTTAGGGGATTTTTAAAATAAAAATAAAAATGAAACCAAAAAAAAGATGCCCAACAGCATTAGTCATTAGAGAAATCCAAATCAAAACCACGATGGAATGATAATCAATCTACAAGGATGGCAAAAATCAGAAAGACAAACAATAACAAGTGTTAAGAGAATTTGGACAATTTAGATGCCATATATTGCAACTGGGAATGTAAAGTGGTGCAGCTACTTTGGAAACAGAGAGTTACCGTATGATCCAGCAGTTCTCTTTTAGATATATATGCAATAAAAATGAAAACATATATTCACAAAAACTTGTGTATGACTCTTCATACCAGCATTATTCACTATAGCAAAATAATAGAAACAGCCCAATGTCTGTCAGGCATGAATGGATAAGGAAAATGTGGTATATTCATACAATGAAATATTAATTTGGCAATAAAAGGAAGTGAAGTAATGATACATGCTCTAACATGGATGAACCTTGAAAACATGCGGAGTGAAAGAAGGTAGACAGAAAGGCCACATGTTCTAAAATTAGATTGTGGTAATATTTGTTTAATGCCTAAGTGCGTGAACTTATGGTATGTGAATTATATCTTAATAAATGTGTTACTAAAAGAATCAATATTGACTATTTTTTGTTTCTTTGAAGGAAAGTTTTTAACCTCTGTTTCTCTAAAGAAGCAATTATTTGTTTTTATACCAAATTAGCATTTTCAGATTCTCTACTGATGTTACTGGATTAAATTATGTTTTTACTTTTTGTTAATATTTTATTTCTACATTTTTTGTTTCCTATTATTGCTTCTACATTCTGTGCACTGAAGGAGGTAGTATATTGATTTTACACTTAAATTTCTTGTACTTTCTGCCTATATTATAGTGTTGTCCACATTTCCTTTTGTCTCAAATTTATATTTAATACTGTTAGCCATGTTTTCTAAGTATGAGATAATACCTTTCAGTATGCTGTAGGTTACTATATATTGATAGTATGTTTGTATTTGAACTATTTGGAAACTGACCAAATGTTTTTATTGTCTTGTAGATTTTACTTTCCTCATTGGTATTGCAGCGGCAACAACAGAACCTATCGGCATGGAATATCTCGAGGTGCTGAAGCTCCTCTTCTTGATGACTTTGTCATGTCTTACCTTTTTGCTCAGGTATGATTATCCTGTCTTACTTGTACATGTGTTAAAAGATAAATGTCCTGCTGTGTAATAAGTCACTTAATCAGGAGAAAACGTCACATATGGGAAAATTGCAGTTCTGTCTTGCACAGCAGGTGCAGAAAAGTAACAAAATTGAGTCTTTTTAGCACCAGTTTTTAATCCCATGGTTTATGGATAATAGAACCTATTTTATAGATTTTTTTGCGTTGATCCTTTTGGATTTCTTTCTCCTTTTTTAAGGACTTTGATCATTTTAAGGATTTCACAAGGTATTGACTGAGTTTTATAACATGATTCATACAGACATAAGTGGCTAAAATATTAGTAAAATTTCTTTAGCGTTTAAAAAATTTGGACAATTATAGGCTTACACAATGGGCAATTAACTGTAGAGAAATAGGTTACATAAAAAATGAGCTATGATAGTTTGTGTAGCTGCTCTTAGGAAGATGGCTGAATGTTGATATTTAGTCTGAGAATTATAATCTAGTTTGTTCACTAATACAGTTGTGTCAAATTTTTGTATTGTGCTTGAATATTTGATAATGCTTTCTTCTCTGTTACCCTGATTTAAACAGTAATTGAAATGTTTTGTCATTAAATTACTTGTTTTTATGTGCTGCTAGACTGGTATGAATAGAAACTAAAGGCAGAAAATATATTAGTGCCCTTGGGTTAAAAATATGCATTTGGTATCCTCAATGTATCAGATGAGGAGTTCTAAATCAGATTTGCTAATATTGTAGGAAATAAGCCCATAGATCCTCATGGTTCACATTTCCAAGAAGCCTAGTAAGGCTAGTTCAGTTTATGAACAACAAAAGGAAAAATATTTCTCTATTGGGGTATGAGACCAACAAACTTTATTTTTATTGTGGTAGAAATATATAATAAAAATGACCATTTTAACCATTTTAAGTGTACAATTGTATTAAGTACAAACACATTGTTGTACAACCATCATCACCATCCATCTCCAGAACATTTTTCCTCTTCCTAAACAGAAACTTCATACCCATTAAATAATAACTCTCTATTTCCCACTCCCAATGGCCTTTGGCAGTCACCGTTCTACTTTCTGACTATAAATCTGCCTTTTCTAGGTATCTTATACAAATGGAATTATACAACATTTGTCTTTTTATGACTGGCTTATTTTACTTAGCATAATGCCTGCAACGTTCATTTATGTTGTAGCATGTGCCAGAATTTCTTTTCAAGGCTGAATAATATCCCATTGTATATGTATACTTCATTTTATTTATTCATTCATCTGTTGATGGATACTTGGGTTGCTGCTGTGAACATGGTATACAAATATTTCCTTGAGTCCCTGTTTTCAGTTCTTTTGGATATATACACAGAAGCCTGGTTAATATCGTAAATTTATAATTTTTTTTCTGAGGAACTGCTATATTGTTTTCTGTAGTGGCTGGACTATTTTTCAGTCCTATACCAGCAGTGCACAAATGTTCCATTTTCTTGACATCCTTGACAACACTTTGCTTTGTTTGATAATAGCCATCCTGATGGGTATGAGGTGGTATCATGATTTTGATGCATACTTCTCTAACAATTAGTGATCGTGAGCATTTTTTCATATGCTTGTTGGCTATTTATCTTCTTTGCAGAGATGCTGCTTGTTGGCCATTTGTTTGTCTTCTGTGCAGAGATGTCTATTCAATTCTTTGCCTATTTTTAAATTGTTTTTTGTTGTTGTATTATAGAAATTATTATTCTGGATCTTAGCTCCTTATAAGATACATGATTTGTACATATTTTTTTTCCATTCTCTAGGCTGCCTTTTTATTTTGTTGCTTGTGTCCTTTGATGGACAAAAGTTTTAAATCTGGATGTATTTCAATTTGTTTATTCTTTTTTGTTTCCTTTGTTTTTGGTGTCATATCCAAGAAATCATCACCAAATTCAATGTTATGAAGCTTTCTTTCTGTTTTCTTATAAGAGTTTTATGGTTTTAGCTCTTATATTTAGGCCTTTGGTCCATTTTGAGTTCCTTTTTGTCTGTTGTGTAAGGTAAGGGTCCAATTTCTTTTGCATGTGAATATCAAGTTTTCCTAGCATAATTTGTTGAAAGACTGTCTTTTTGCCATTGAATGGTCTTGGCACCTTTGTTGAAAATCATTTGACCACCAACCTACTTTTTTATGCAGCTCGTTTATCTCTGTAGCCATTATAAAAAGAGAGTGGGGTCGGGAGAGGCTTCTGAGAATAGCCTTTTGAAAATAGGATATTATGAGATTACAACTTTCTGTTGCTTTTACGGGTACATTATTTCACCTGTGCTGCAGAGCTAGTTTCTTTTGGTGGCATGCTAGTTAAGTCCCATTTGTAAGCTAAGTTTTCCCAGACTGTTCATTTAGCTACTTTAGACTAACATTAATACTGCAATGTGTAGTATTTTTGATCTAGAAAAATTCTGGGTGATTTCAGAATGCTCACTTTTATCCTTCTAGGAAGGATTGTCTTGTCTAGCATGGCAAAGTAATTTCACCACATAATCCTAAGTTATGTCTAGATAGTACCATAAGCAGTTTTCTATTTTTAAATGTTTTTACTTCTTTACATTTGTGCCCAGAAAATATGATAGTATTTAGATTACTCTAAGATTGTACTGTTATCATTTTATACTATATGCATGTTATAGACTATATATAGCAAATTTGACCAGTGGCATTGCTAGAGTGTAAGACTATCTTGACATCTTTAACCAAAAACACTAAACTGTCTTTAAAGTTCTTAAGATAGTACCTGTAGAAAGACAGATTTGGAAAAGGTAAGCAAATAAAAGTCCAAAGTCAGATGGCCCTTTTAAATTCAGTTTCCTCTGGGAATTATTGTATCA
Source organism: Cacajao melanocephalus (assembly GCA_963573385.1). NCBI lineage: Eukaryota > Metazoa > Chordata > Mammalia > Primates > Pitheciidae > Cacajao > Cacajao melanocephalus. The sequence continues at coordinate 4,061 of CAUYLG010017950.1, read as the reverse complement.
TCAAATATGGCTGCTCAGAATTGCTGACATGTGAACAATTATTATATCATCAAATATGGCTGCACAGAAATTGCTGACATGTGAACAATTTTTAATTAATTCATATCTCTTGAACAACAAATGGATGTTTACCTCATGTTCTTTGCATCATTTCTGATTTTATGACTGTGACTTTTTTATTTGTCTGGCTAATGAAGATGTAAATTTCTTAAGCTCAAATTTTGTCAGTTACCCAGATGAGGAAAGGTTTTCTTTCTTTTCTTATTTTATTTTTTGGTAGAGATGGGGGTCTTACTTTGTTGCCCAGGCTGGCACGATCATAGTTCACTGCAGCCTTGAACTCCTGGGCTCAAGTGATTGTCTGGCTTCAGCTTCCCAAGTAGCTAGGACTGCAAGTGTGTGCCACTATGCCTGACTAATTTTTTAGTTTTGTTTTTGTAGAGGTGGGTTCTCGTTCTATTGTCCAGGCTGGTTTCAAACTCCTGGCCTCAAATGATCCTCCTACGTCAGCCTCCCAAAGTGCTGGGATTACAGGTGTGAACCACCACACCTGGCCTGAAATTTTTCATTCGTTTTAATTAAATGAAATTTTTGAGGCACATACTATAATATTTAAGGAATAGTATTTATTATGTTTTGACATTTGAGACTCCTCCATTTGTAACTTTTCTCTAGTGAATATTTAGTTGATTATGTTTGTAGTAATGCTATTACTAACTTTTCATACATTTATTGTCTTTTGGTCATGAGTTCCATAGAATTTCCTAGGAGCAGAACCTGTTATCTGTTGGGTCTATATGGAACTGAGGCAAGGTATTAAAAAAAAATCTATCAAGTCATTGGTTATCTCTTACTTAAACAGTATAACTTACTTGCCTGTTCTCAAAAGTGTAGTAAAATAAGCATTTAAAATTGAGCAAAAATCTGTCTCCTTCCCTGAATTAATTTTGTATTAGCAACATTTAGGCCTTTGTTTTGGTTAATTGATGGTGTACTTGTTAAGTAATAGTTTATTTTCTTCTATGAAAATATCTTCTGTATTTTATTAATAGAAAGTTAAGCAAATATGCGTTTACATATACATTTCTTTTAATAAAATTAGTTTAAAAATATTCCGGTAAAGCTTTAATTTCATGAGACAAGTTAACACATCAAAAGAAGGGCAATATGTATGTAGAATATAGAAGGCCCTATATTTCTCTTATCTGGTTTAAAACCTTGGTTCATATTGTTATTTTACATAATGTGGCTCTTAACCTTTTTTTCTACAAAGAAAATTGGTATTATGTTTAGAATATTTATACTTTTGGTTTCTACCTTTTTCTTTCTCCTGTTACATCTTCAATCTCATTTATCCATATTCCTAAATACTCCAGGTCAAAATCTTAGAACCTCTGTGTTTCTCTCTTCTTTATTCTTTATACAGTATATAGTTAATAAAGTTATCAGCCTTTTTCGGAATTTTTTTGTATCTTGTGTTTCCTGGATTAGATCCTTATTATCTCCTATCTGAGCCATACACCGGCCTCTTAAAAGTATCTCCCTGAATACACTTTATTTTCTTCAAGCACTTCTATCATTGCTGCTACTCTGCCAATGGAAGAGACATGATGAAAATAGATCTCCATAGTTTCTAGGATGATGTCATTCAAGGGTACCTGCAGTCTGACCCCCAACTTTACTGTTCTAAGTTTTAACCCACATTATTTCTTCACATAAACTTTAGGCCCTAATCAAACTAGTTTATGGATCTGAACATACTTTGTGCTTTTTTGTGTTTCATTCTTTCTATTTCTTTACCCTGTTTTGTGTTCATCATACATTTCTTTATTTTTAAAGACACTGTGAAGTTTCAAATCTGCCATGAAACCTTCCTTGATTACTCCAACTGAGTATAATCTTAACTTTCTCCAAGTTCCTGAAGCAGCTTTTTTGTGGTGTTTCCTATATCATGTCTGGCATCATAATTATTTGCTTCCATTAGCTTCTAAGCTAGATTTTGGTCCCCTTGATGACTGAGACCACATCTTATACAGTCATGTGTCAGTTATGGGGATACATTCTGGGAAATATGTCATTAGGCAATTTTTTTGTTCTGTGAACATTACATCATTTATTGTAGGTATACAAACCTATATGGTATAGCCTATTATTGCTCTTAGGCTACAAACATATATAGCATATTGCTATACTGAATATTGTATGCAGTTGTAACACAGTGGTAAGTATTTGTGTAGTTAGACATATGTAAATGTAGAAAAGGTACAGTAAAAATGCAGTATTAAAATCTTATGGAACCATTGTTACATATGTGGTCTGCCACTGACCAAAATATTGTTTTGGGGTACATGGCTATTTCTTTGTATCCAACACCATTTGTAGTATGATGCCTCCAACATAATTGGAGTTCACTATATATTTAATTAAGTAATATCTATTTTAATTCAGGTAATTTTTATGCAGAAGATATAATTTGAAGATATATGCAATGAAATAGGTTGATGTTGTATGTACTCTGTAATTGGGAACCTAATGTAAACCAGTTTTCATTTGCAAATGAACTTTTATTAAAAATTTATTCCAAATGAATGAAAATTAAGCAAGGAATTTAATTATGCCTTTATTTATTTAGAAACTGGGTGTCGGTCTGTCACCCAGACTGGGGTGCAGCAGTGTGATCATAGCTCAAGTGATCCTTCTACCTCAGCACCTCAAGTAGCTGGGACTACAGATGTGTGCCACCATGCCTGGCTAATTTTTAAATTTTTGTAGAGATGAGATCTTGCCACATTGCCCAGGCTGGTCTTAAACTCCAGGCTCAAGTGATCCTCATGCCTCAGCCTCCCAAAGTTCTGGGATTACAGGCATGAGCCGCTCAGCCTGGCCAATTTGTAGCTTGTAAATGCACATGTTCTGAAAATTGTGACTAAAATACAGTTGTAGATTAAAACATGGTAATGAAACTTATGATGAGATATTTCCTTCTAAATTTTTGCTTTTAGTGGCGGCATGATTTTGTGCATGGATGGATAAAAGTACCTGTGACTCATGAAACTCAGGAAGAATGTCTTGGGATGGCAGTGTTAGATATGATGAGAATAGCCAAAGAAAAAGATCAAACTCCACTGGCCATCTATAATTCTATCAGGTAATTTTCTTTTGCAAATCCTTATACATAAGTGTGAGTAGTTAGAGATTTCATATAATTCATACATATTTTCTGGACTTACCCATGCCTTTTGATTTTATAATACTAGTTAAATACCCCTTGTCTAAAATGCTTGGGATCAGAAATGTTTCAGATGTTGGATATTTTCAGATTTTGGAATATTGGCATTGTGCTTACCAGTTGGGTACCACCAATCCAAAATGCTCTAATGAGCATTTCCTTTAAACATCATGTTAACATTCAAAAAGTTCTGGATTTTGGAATATTTCAGATTTCATATATTTGGAAGAGGGCTAGTCAACCTGTAATAAAAAGTCATATGGATAACTTTTATTTATTGGGAGTAACACATGCTTTGCAAGGTGAAATTATTGAAAGAGTTGTACTACAGGAAATATCATAGGTATAATATCTATTATTTGATTTCATTTATTCTGAGAAGACTAGGTAAGTTCAGAGGAACCGAAGAAACACCTGGAGGCATACTTTGTGATGGTAGATCTTCCTGTTGGCTATATAAATGACCTGAATAAGTATTTCCCACATGGTGGTGTATATTTTATTTACATTAGAATCACGTGGGGGTGCCTGTTAAAATCAAGGATTTCTGAGTCCTAATCCAAGAGATTTGTATTCAGTAAATCCAAGGTGATGCCCACAAATATGAATTTCTCCAGGTGCTCTAGTGTATTCTTTTCTTTTTTTTCCTCTCTCTTTTTTTTTAATTGTACTTTGGGTTCTGGGGTACATATGCAGATCATGCAGGATTGTTGCATAGGTACACACATGGCAATGTGGTTTGCTGCCTCCATCCCCCTGTCACCTACATCTGGCATTTCTCCCCATGTTACCCCTTCCCTACCTCTCCACCCCGATGCTGTCCCTCCCTTGG